>CM022491.1:21595736-21634231 GCA_011952105.1 Coreoperca whiteheadi | reverse complement strand
CGGAGTTTCTCCCCTTTGTGTTGGTGTGTCGCATGTTAGAATTGGTGCTTCCTAGTGTGTACTGTTCATTTATACTGTCCAGGACTGTCAGCCACCTTTAAAGGGGGTTGTCGTATTGGCAAGGTTTTAAAGAGGCCTTTGTGTTAAATGTCGGCGATATACAGTATCAGTACAGGGCTTTACATTCAATGAGTTCTAAATTCAGTGAGTGGTGCTACTGATCATCATGTGTTGCTGGATTTACCCAAACTTTTACAAGCATAGTATCTTCTATCAAAGACGTCTAAAACTTGTACAGCACTTTAAACATTCTAAAAGCAACCCAAGCTGACCATTTTTCAAACACAATATGGACTTTTAGATTGATGGGATCTTATCCTGATCTTCTTCTTTTCATTTCGGCTGCTCCTTTTCTGGGGTCGCCACAGCGAATCACACGCCTCCATCTAACCCTGTCCTCTGCATCCTCTTCACTCACACCAATTAACTTCATGTCCTCTCTCACTACATCCATAAATCTCCTCTTTGGTCTTCCTCTAGACCTCCTGCCTGGCAGCTCCAACCTCAGCATCCTTCTACCAATATATTCACAGTCTCTCCTCTGAACATGTCCAAACCACCTCAATCTGGCCTCTCTGGCTGTATCTCCGAAACATCTAACAGGAGCTGTCCCTCTCATGTACTCGTTCCTGATCCTGTCCATCCTCGTCACTCCCAAAGAGAAACTCAACATCTTAAGCTCTGCCACCTCCAGCTCTGCCTCTTGTCTTTTCTTCAGTGCCACTGTCTCTAAGCTGTACAACATCACTGGTCTCACCACCGTCTTGAACACCTTTCCTTTCATTCTTGCTGATACTCTTTTATCACACAACACACCTGACACTTTTCTCCACCCGTTCAAACCTGCTTGCACTCGCCTCTTCACCTCTTTTCCACAGTCTCCATTGCTCTGAACCGTTAACACTAAGTACTTTTAAAGTCCTGCACCTTCTTCACCTCTGCTCCCTGTAACCTCACCATTCCACCTGGGTCCCTCTCATTGACACATATGTATTCTGTCTTACTGCGGCTAAGCTTCATTCCTCTGTTTTCCAGAGCAGACCTCTATCTCTCTAGATTCTCCTCCACCTGCTCCCTGCTCTCACTACAAATAACAATGTCATCCGCAAACATCATAGTCCATGGAGATTCCTGGTTAAGCTCATCTGTCAGCCTGTCCATCACCAGAGCAAACAAGAAGGGGCTCAGAGCCGATCCTTGATGCAGACCCACCTCCACCTTGAACTCCTCTGTCGCACCTACAGCACACCTCACCACGGTTTTACAGCTCTCATACATGTCCTGCACCACTCTAACTTACTTCTCTGCCACTCTAGATTTCCTCATACAATACCACAGCTCCTCTCTCGGCACCCTGTCATACGCTTTCTCTAAATCTACAAAGACACAATACAACTCCTTATGACCTTCTTTGTACTTCTCCATCAGCATCCTCAAAGCAAACACTGCATCTGTTGTGCTCTTCTAGGCATGAAACCATATTGCTGCTCACAAATGCTCACCTCTGCCCTTAGCCTAGCTACCACTACTCTTTCCCACAACTTCATTGTATGACTCATCAGCTTTATTCCTCTGTAGTTGCCACAGCTCTGCACATCTCCCTTGTTTTTGAAAATTGGCACCAGTACACTTCTCCTCCATTCCTCGGGCATCCTCTCACTCTCCAAGATCTTGTTAAACAAACTAGTCAGAAACTCTACTGCCACCTCTCCTAGACACTTCCATACCTCCACAGGTATGTCATCAGGACCAACTGCCTTTCCACTCTTCATCCTCTTCAACATCCTCCTCACTTCACTCTTGCTAATCTTTGCCACTTCCTGCTCCACACCAGTCACCTCTTCTACTCTTCGTTCCCTTTCATTTTCCTCATTCATCAACTCTTCAAAGTACTCCTTCCATCTTCCCATCACACTCCTGGCACCTGTCAATACATTTCCATCCTTATCTTTAATCACCCTAACCTGCTGCACATCCTTCCCATCTCTATCTCTTTGTCTGGCCAACCTGTACAAATCCACCTCTCCCTCTTTAGTGTCCAACCTAGCATACAAGTCCTCATATGCTCTTTGTTTGGCCTTTGCCACCTCTACCTTCACCTTACGCTGCATCTCCCTGTACTCCTGTCTACTCTCTTCAGTCCTCTCAGTGTCCCACTTCTTCTTTGCTAACCTCTTTCTCTGTATACACTCCTGAACTTCCTGGTTCCACCACCAAGTCTCCTTGTCCACTTTCCTCTTTCCAGATGACACACCGAGTACCCTCCTACCTGTCTCCCTGATCACATTAGCTGTAGTGGTCCAGTCATCTGGGAGCACTTCCTGACCACCCAGAGTCTGTCTCAGCTCCTCCCTGAAAACTAAACAACATTCTTCCTTTTTCAACTTCCACCACTTCGTCCTCTGCTCTGCCTTTGTCCTCTTCATCTTCCTCACCACCAGAGTCATTTTACACAATAGCATCCTGTGTTGTCTGGCTACACTCTCCCCTACCACTACTTTACAGTCACTGGTCTCTTTCAGATTACAACGTCTACACAAGATGTAGTCCACCTGAGTGCTTCTCCCTCCGCTCTTATAGGTCACCCTATGTTCCTGCCTCTTCTGGAAGAAAGTGTTCACTCCAGCCATTTCCATCCTCTTTGCAAAGTCTACCACCATCTGTCCTTCTGCGTTCCTGTCCTGAAGACCAAACCTGCCCATCACATTCTCATCACCTCTGTTCCCTTCACCTACATGCCCGTTGAAATCTGCACCAATCACCACTCTCTCACCTCTGGGGATGCTCTGCATCACTTCATCTAACTCACTCCAGAATTTTTCCTTATTCTAACTCACATCCTACCTGTGGGGCATAACCACTCACAACATTGAACATCACCCCTTCAATTTCCAGCTTCAGGCTCATCAACCTGTCTGACACTCTTTTCACCTCAAGAACATTCCTCACAAACTCCTCTTTCAGGATAACTCCTACTCCGTTTCTCTTCCTATCCGACCCATGGTAGAACAACTTGGACCCTGCTCCTAAGCTTCTAGCCTTGCTACCTTTCCACCTGGTCTCCTGGACACACAGTATGTCCACCTTCCTTCATGTCAATCAGCTCTCTAGCCTTCCCTGTCATAGTCCCAACGTTCAAAGTCCCTACTGTCAGTCCTACATTCTTAGCTTTCCTCTTCTCTCTCTGCCTACGAACACACCTTCCTCCTCTCCTTCTTCGTCTTCGACCAACAGTAATCCAATTTCCACCGGTACCCTGTAGGTCAACAGCACCGGTGGCGGTCGTTGTTAACCCGGGCCCCGACCGATCCGGTATGGAAGTCATTGTCATGATTCGCATTTTTAGTTTGGCATGTGTTTTACGTCGGATGCCCTTCCTGACACAACCCTCTGCATTTATCCAGACTTGGGACTGGCACATGAAGACACTGGCTTGTGCCCCCCTGCGGTTGCATTACATAACAGCATTGTCTAGGACAGTTTTTGGAAAGAATCAGGCTGCAGCTCTCACTGCAGATCTAAGAAAGGATTGTTGGGGTGACACATCTTTCAGGCTTTGAATCATTTGTAATACTTTTAATAATAATGCAACAATATGTATTTTACAGTGTGTACATGCAACACTGTAGGGGGAAAGAGATGAAGCCCAAGACACATATGAAGATGTCTAAATGCCACTAAAATCTGCCGTGACCCTGTGGATGTATATCCACTTTAAATTGTTCTTATGTTCTCTCTCCACAACCTTTCCTCCTCCAGTCATCATTCTTCTGCTCAGTGTTCCACTACCTTAATTTTTTCTTCTCTCCCTCGTCCATTCTCTAGATATTCAGTGGTCGACCTTTGTTCGCCAACTCTTTCCTTGGTCCGGTTGCCTCTTGAACCTCCTGAGCTGCAGCAATCGTTCCAGGTTACGTATGTAACCATGGTTCCCTGATAGGGAACGAGACGCTGCGTCAGGTGACACTATGGGGAACGCCTTCAGCGTGACTGCCTCTGAATCTCTGTATCAACTTAGACCAATCTTGATTGGGTTTAACTTCAACATGTGACGTCCACCGGCGGAACCGGAAGTATAAGGGGAGCCGGCTTCACTGTTGTCGTCAGCCTTCTGATCGACTGAAGCAAGCCGCTCACAGGCATGCCGGAAGTATGGCAGCGAAACGCAGCCATATCAGGGAACCATGGTTACATACGTAACTGTGTTCCATGGTTACATACGTAACTGTGTTCCCTTTCAAGGGAACTTCAACGCTGCATCAGCTGACGCTATGGGGACCGTAGTACCAACTCCGCCATGCTGAAGGGATGCCTGTCAGAGTGTGAAGCCAGCAGGGCACACTTCAAGACAAGAGAGCCACAGATCCCGGATTATTTAAGCGGTCTAGGCTGTAAATCTCACAAAGGTGTGAGGCGAGGACCATCCCGCAGCATCGCATATATCGCAGAGGGGGGTTCCCGACCACCAAGCTCTGGAGGGCGCCATACATCGTGTGGAGTGAGCTCTTATCGACAGAGGTGAAGGCAAACCGTGCACCTCGTATGCCGAAAAGATAGCCTCAACTATCTACCTGCTAATAGTGTGTTTGGTAGCCGGGCAGCCCTTACGAGGGGGCCCGAAGCATACCACCAATTGGTCCGAATTGCGCCACTGGGATGTCCTCCGGACATAAACTCCAGGGATCTGACTGGACAAAGCAGTTGCAGCCTACCTTCCTGTTCCACCGACTGAAGGAGGATGGAACGCCTGCAGGACTACCGGCCGGACCACCTCAATGGGTACTTTAGGTACATAACCCGGCCTGGGATGCAGGATGGCTCTAACTGCGCCTGGAACGATCTCCAGGTTAGCAGGAGCCACCGACAGGGACTGCAGATCTCCCACTCTTCAGAGAAGTCATGGCCAGCAGAAATGCCATCTTTAAGGCCAGACACCTGTCTGATGCATCGTCCAGTGGTTCGAACGGTGCTGTGGTCAATCCATCCAGCACCACCGTCAGATCCCACGGAGGGACTCTGACTTGAACCGGAGGTCTCATCCTCAAGGTGCCCCGAAGGAAACTGGTAACAAGTGGTGCTTCCCAAGCGAGCAGCCATCCACCAAACTGTGGAATGCTGCGAACGCAGCCACATACACCTTAAGTGTAGCGAGGGAAGAGTCCAGCCGAAAACCGGCCTTGGAGGAACGCCAGCACTGAAGCCATCGGGCAGTGAACTGGGTGAAGATGGCTCTCCAGGCACCAGGTAGTGAACATTTTTCCACTTGACCGCATACAGTTTCCTCGTGGCGGGGGCTCTAGAGTGTAAGATGGTCTGAACTACCTCGGTAGAGAGACCGGCAGCTCGGAGGTAGTCCCCCTCAGGGGCCAGACCCACAGCTTTAATTTCCCCGGCTGGGGATGGAATATTTCGCCTTGGCCCTGCGACAGCAGGTCCCTCCTTACGGGAAACTCCCACGGGGGGCCGTCCAGGAGGGCTACCAGGACCGAGAACCAGATTCTGGCGGGCCAGAACAGGGCCATGAGCAGCAGCTGGCTGGATGCCATGGCACAGCCGTAGCCTCGGCCACGGCTGTGCCATGGCATCCAGCCCCAGGGGCGCTGGATACACAAGTGAGAACCAGAGGGGGCAGTGAGCGTTGTCTGAGGACGTGAACAGGTCCACTTGTGCCCTGCCGTATCTCCTCTATATCATCTGCACCATCTCGGGGTGCAGTCTCCATTCCCCGGGCCTCGCCCCCTGCCTCGACAGGATGTCTGCTCCCACATTGAGGTACCCAGGTATGAAAAGTGCTCTGAGAGGTCCCCTGGGACCACAAAAAGGATCTGGCACACCAGTCTGCACAGAGGGCGCGACCTCAGACCGCCTTGTTGATTTAAGTAGGAGACCACTGCTGTGTTGTCGGCTTTCAGCGGACAAGCACGTGGTGGCCCCTGAGGTCTGGAAGAATGTGCCGTAAGGCCAACAAGACCGCTCGCATCTCCAGGCAATTTATGTGCCATAGATGCAGGGTCAACCACAGACCTGGGGCTGTGCGCCCCCTCCGGTGGTGGAGGCGTCCGTCGAAAATGTGCGACGGTGAATCACCATTCCCAGCACAGGGCCCTGGGTCAGGAACACCCGTTGTCTCCACCTGTCTAAGGCACGCATGCACCTGCGTGTAACCTTGATCAGGCGAAAAGGATTGCCCCTCGGGGAAAATCCGGCGTCCCTGCCCACCACTGCAGCTGCCTCATGTGCAGCAATCCGAGCGGAATCACGGTGAATGCTGCGGCCATGAGGCCTAACAGTCTCTGAAACTGAAGTGCAGTTAGACGTCGGCCTAGCTGCACCCTGAGTACCATAGTCAGGATTGACTCAACGCGTGTGGGAGACAGTTGTGCCCGCAACGTGACTGAGTCCCACACTACTCCTAGGAACATTAATCCTTTGTGTTGGAGTGTCGATGCCGTACCGCGTGAGACGAGACTGGGATAAATTCAACCAGTCGTCCAGAAAAAATTAAGGATGCGGATCCCCTGGAGTCTGAGAAGAGCCAGGTCAGAGTCCATACACTCCGTGAAGTTGTGAGGGGAGAGGCCGAAGGGAAGCACCCGATATTGGTAAGCTTTGCCCGCGAAAGCGAACCACAGGAACATCCGGGGTCCCGGAATGATAGAGACGTGGAAGTACGCGTCCTTTAGCTCGATTGTGACGAACCAGTCCTCGGACTGAATCAGACTCACAATCATAGGGATCGTCAGCATCCGGAACCTAAGTCTCCTCAGAGAATGGTTCAGGTGACGAAGATCTAAAACGGGACGCAAACCACCATCTCTCCCGGGACTATGAAGTACCGGCTGTAGAACCCGGTGTGCATCCCTCAGGTGGGGATTTGTTTTATGGCCCCATTGTACAAGAGAGAATGTGTTGTTATATTGCTTCCATTGTCTTCCTGAAATTTAAGTCTCTTTGGATAAAAGCGTCTGCTAAATGACTAAATGTAAATGTAAATGTAAATGTATTTCTCGCTCCATCACCTATGCTTGTACTTGGTCGACCCCTATTTCCAAGATTCCTCGGAATCATGGGGGTGTGGACCGGAACTGAAGCTTGTAACCTTGTCGGACAGTGCACAAACTCAGTGCGACATGCCGGGTCAAGCTTCTCAAGTGGGCAGAAGAGTCCCTCAGGGGAACCAACCGCTCGAGGCTGGTGCCTGGTGGACCTGGAGTGGCGGCCTCAGTTACCCGAAGCACTGCAGCGGCGGGAAATCCCCGAGGATCGACATGTACATGCCTGACCGCCACCCGAACCTGCAATGTGAGAGCTGCGGTACCCCGAAGCGATGGAATGGCGGGATTCAACCGGAAAGGAACATCTACAGGCCTCAGTAGAGGACACAACTCTGGCCCGACTGCTGCACAGCCGTGCAGGTCTAAAGGCAGCGGTTGCATGGAACTTGCCATGCCCCGAAGCGCCACCGGCGGCAGGGTTTAAGAGGCTGAGCTCCCGAGGGCAGAATGGAGGAGCAGCCATATGCTCAACCCCGATGGGGTCTGAGGCCCGAAGCTCGAGTCAGGGCCTCTTCTGTGTGGCCTGCTGGGCGAGAAGCACGGCCCTCAGGTCCGTCTTCTCCCTCTCAGGTCCTCTCGGAGCAGGCTGGAGCGAGCCCCTAGGCCGCTAGGGAGGGGCACGCTGGGCCACACTCGCTTTCTGAGCCAGCATGTAAGAGCTACGAGATTTTGAAGGCTGAGATGGTCCACCCTCAGCTCAGGCCCGAGACCTCTGGCGACGGGTTAAACCGTCGTCGTAGCATGGTGGAGCTCCGTCCATCCTCGGATGTGAGGGCGTGCAGACATGCCCCGCCTGACCCGCTGCCCCGTATGCCTTTCCCACTAAAGTCAATGTAGTGTGACAAGGCCTACTAGGCAACGTCGGGGTCTTAAGGGAGGACGCAGCCTGGGTGATAAACGCTGTCAGCGTCTCCCCGCCCTAGCCGTTCTCCTTGCACCCACTGATTGATGCAGACCGGGGACCAGTTGGGCTAGAAAACCGTGCAAAGACGACCTGGACCAGGATTTGGACACCTCGGTGTGGAGATCCAGAAGAACCGCAGGTCCCGACGTGGGCGTGGAGGTGTGGCTAGAAGGAAACACTCACCGAGCTACTCCAGCGATGAGTGTCCTGCTGCTCCGCTGGCCAGGCGATATTGAGCCTAACCGCCATTTTCCTCTCTTGGGAAAATCACCTCCAGCAGCTCCTCATGCTGCAGTGACTGGCATGACGAGCCACCCACTTCACCACCTTCCACGCTCAGGCCATCCAGGTCCTCGGAACTGGATCCTCTCTGCGCGGGCTCCACATCCAGGGCGTAAAACGCTGCAGGCTCAGCCTGGCTTCCGGATCCCGAATGCGGGTAGACTGTTTCAACAAACAACAAACAGTCAGTCGAGAGCAGAGCGTCTTATCTCTCCTCAGAGAGGGCACTTACCTTGCTCACAGTCACCCTTCAGGGCTGACAGAGCCTGCTCTCCGTGCAGACAGCAGACACAAGTGTGTGGCCTCTGAACACGTCCCCCGTTCCGGTCGGAAGAAGCCGTGATGCGGGCTTCCGGTCCTGAAAACGGGTGGGAATTAGCAGATGAGCCGTGTCAGCCACGGGACCCGCACCAAGCGGAGCGAGCTCCCGAGGAGACGCTCACGCTGCTCGCGGTCAACCTCGAGGGCTGACAGAGCGAGCTCTCAACCCAAAACAGCCAACCAAAACACGTGAGTTGCCGGTGGGGATAATCCGTGGGCAGGGAGGAAGGACTGCAAAAACCGCTTCACACTCGTCATTTCCACAGAGACCCAGCGCGCTTGCTGAAGAGCAGAAGACTGACGACAACAGTGAAGCCGGCTCCCCTTATACTTCCGGTTCCGCCGGCGTACGTCACGTGTTGACGTTAAACCCAATCAAGATTGGTCTAAGTTGATACAGAGATTCAGAGGCAGTCACGCTGAAGGCGTTCCCCATAGCATCAGCTGACGCAGCGTCTCGTTCCCTTTAAAGGGAATGCCTGTTTCTGCTGAGCTGCAGTAGTCACCTGTTTCTGAGCTACTGGAATCACCAGTTCCTATGCTGCAGCAACCCGCTGAGTCTGACCTGTATCAGTCTTCAGTCCCTGAGCTCCTGTAATCACCAGTTTCTGAGCTACAATCCCCTGTTCCTGCTGAGCTTCTAAAGTCTCCTGTTTGCCTGGCTTCACCGGCTTTCAGTCCAAGCGTTTGACCTCAGTCCATATCTCACACCCTGTCCCGGCCACAAGCTTGACCCCCTAAAGAGCTTCGGCTTCGTCGCTGACCACCTGAGTTGCTCTTCACATATGTTCATTCTCCAGACCTGCCTAGTCCTTCAGCCCTGCCTCCTGGTCGCCCTCCAGACCTGCTCTGCTCTTCTGTCCAGCCCTTGGGCCTTCCACCTGAGGTCTCCAGTACTGCTTTTGTCCTGCCCCCAGGCTGTCCGCCTGAGGTCTTCCGCTCGGCCCCTGAAGTGGTTTTCCAATTTACTATTACCTGTCTTGTGGATTTTGGCCTTTGCCTGCCTTTATTGGACTTTGGATATTGCCTACTCCCTGTCGGACTCATCTGCCTGTGTTTGGACTGCCTTTTCCTGTTTTTGATCTGTATTTGTCTGACCATCCATGTAAGCCCACTGACGCAATACAACGAACACATCGTTGACAGACAAAATACAGTTTGTAGGCTATGCTACATACCATACCATACTTAATGCCACCTAATTGAATGGTGACCTTTAAATCGAAAGTCAAATTGAATCGTGGATTGGAGAATCTCCAAATCACCTCTCTCTAGGACTTTACTGTGTTTCTGTGACTTCTGATTGTATTTAATTGATCGGTCCATTCAGTAATTATAGGATCTGGCAGTAGAGCCAGATGTAAGGTATGTTTAGAATTTAGAGCCTTTTAATGAGGACAGCCATGACATGTCAGCGCCACACTGACATCAACATCATCACTGCAATCATCACAGCTGCTGTGTCCCCATTGGTACAACAGACTTAGTCACAGCTTTGTCACTGTCTTGTCACGCAAGCCAACAAGAGTTTGCCTTTGGTCAGAGGTCACAAAGACAGCAGGGGAGAGACGCCTCTAATAACATGATAGGCTGACATGATGAGCCTGCAATCAGGTTTGATGAAAATAATGGACTGAGAATGATCCTTCGAATGGGTGATCCTTTCTAAACAATTCCTAATCACTGGGTAAAGATGTCCACAGGTCCATCAGGAATTACATTGCATTCATGCTCTGTTTTTAAAACATCCATTGAACAGCAGTATGTGCTAAGAAACAGTGGGACTTTGTTCTGAACCACCACCAGGTTGCTAGGGGCAAGGGCAGGTAGACCAGACCCTCTCATTTAACGACACTCATCACATACATCACATACGTAACATAACTTAAGTGATGTAACCAACATACTCACCTACCGGGCGATGAGTGAGGTCAATAAAATAGGTTTTTTTAAAAATTTGTATCACTGCAACCCTGAGAGTTCCATAAAAATATATATTAATGTGCACAAACAATATTAGGCTGATGGGTCGAGTAGAATGTGAAATTTGCTGCAGACAGACATACACACGACCAGAATCCCATCAGGTTTATGCTTTATAATATGATAATAAGTACCTTGTTTGGCAGTAATCAATTGAATAAATGGCTGTAATAGTTATATTTTTGAAGCACTGACATGCTAACTATTTCCAGATGAAAGAAAAAAGGATTCAGAAGGATTTGCTAGCCAGAAAAAGAAGATTTGGAGAGACGCCGCTCCTTCTCACTTGGATATAATTGAGTGAGAGGACACAGACAAAAGCAAGAGAGAGGGAGAAATCCCATTTCCATGTCAAAGTTAGTGTGTTCAATAGAGTGATCGAAGCGTTTGTACTGTAGAATAGACCTGATGAGCTCCGGCTTCTCTTTTGGGAAAAGATCATTTTGTGTTTCAAAGGTGACCACCTTGGGAGAGTATTTTGTTCTGTCTTTTGGGGATTTCCTGAGAGGGGCACAAGAAATCCACACACTTGCCCCTCAAGAGATTATATTCAAATTTTGTAGCTTTTTTAGAGTTACAGTTACACTCCTGCTTGTCTCCAAATATTCAGTTTAAAGGAAAAGACCAAAACCAACAATGTGTTAGTCTGTCTCCCAGTACTTTCCAACTTCCCCAACCCTGTGTGATGGCCCCGCCTCTTTTGTCTGTAGGACGGGCTGCCTGAGGTGTGTTTTCTGTTGCAGATCCCCCAGTGGGTGTGGCCAGGACATTAGTTATTTGGAACCCCTGGGTCTGTTGTTCCCAGTACTATAAGATCGCATGCAGGTTGAAAGCTGCTCCACAGCATTATCGTTTCCTTTGTCTTTTTTCCATACAACACTTCACTTACTATATTATCATTCTTGCACACCCCAAACACTAGTGATTACTGACTGCCACACCTTATATGTAGACATTCTTAGTTGTTTGTGTTAATTAGAAATACATTCATGGATTTGCTTTTACTTGTTGTGTCATCGCCCATTGTTTTGCCACGGTTTTTTAGTTGACCGTGTAACCCTGTCTGTGGATTTCAGCCCCAAGCCCATTGGTTCCTACTGAAGACGTAAATCTGTCAATATGGCTCACACATATATTGTTTCATTTTTAAAGAATGCTCAACAAAAACGGCTAGCTATTGTAGTTTTTCAGAAACGCTACTCAAAAAAGATTAAATAGGTCATTTGTTGGGGACTATTTCAGCAGCGGATTAATAATATTTGATTCTAAGAGCAGTTTTAGTCATACCCATCTTTTATATTACTCTCCATTGTGAGCTCACTCTGCAATAAACTGGATGAACTTAAGCAACTGTTGAGGAAAAACAGACTTTCATTCATCTTCCCTTTTATGCTTCATGGAGATGTGGCTGTGTGATCAATACCGGACTCTGCTCTGCAGTTGGCAGGCTTCCGACTCCTCACAGCACAGAACTTTCGGGCAAAACAACAGGTGGAGGTTTCTGTTCTTACATCAACAGTGGAAGGTTTAATGATGTGACAGTGATTCAACAGCACTGTTTATCTGTTCTGGAATGTTTTTCATAAACTGTAAACCCTTCTTCTACCCCCATGAGTTAATTTCATTCTGGTGTTTGCATTCTGGCGCATGCTCGCCAATGTGTGGAACAGAGAAACCCGGACTCCTTAGTTATTGTTCTCGTTGACTTCAACAAGTGAAATCTCAGCCATGAATTTCCAGAATACGGACAGTTTATTAAATGCACGACCAGAGAGGAGAATATTCTGGATCACTGTTACACTATTGTATGCAGTGCCTATCACGCCGTACGCATTGGGACACTCTGACCACGTCGTGGTCCACCTGATTCCTGCATACAGGCAGAAATTTAAGTTCTGTAAACCTGTTTTGAGGAGATCAAAGCAGTGGACCAGTAAACCTATGACCTTCGGGTGCGTTTTAGATGTACTGAATTGGATGTTTTCAGGACTGCCACCAAGAGTCAGGATGAGTTCACAGAGGCTGTGAGGTCATACATCAGCTTCTGTCAGGACTGCTGTGACCATCATGCAACAGGGTGAGTTATAACAACGAGAAACCCTGGTTCACAGCCAAAGAAGTGTTCAGGAGTGGAAACAGGGACAGGTTTAGCAAAGCGGTGACAGAAGCTAAATGACTGTACTCTGAGAGACCACAACACCAGTTCTCAACTGGTGAATCTGCTTCTGTCTTGAGGGGCCTCAGACCAACTACAAACCTAAGGCCCGCCCCCCAACTCCATTAACGACTTGCGCCTAGCCAACAACCAGAATGAGTTCTTCTGTCTCTTTGAGAGACAATGGGACAGTCCTGACCCCATCCACCACCTTCAGCCCACCTCAGGGGCCTGGGCCTCACCTCAACTGCCCACCCCGGAGGCTCAGAGACAAAACCAGCACGCGCAGTTGTCTCTCCATAGTTGTGTTGTCTCCGTGTTGTTTGCTGGCTTTTCCTCTTCTGTTGGAATTTTCCCACATGTAAATTCTGACCAATTGAAAAGCAGTTTAGGAAATACATCATGGCCAATGAGTGATGTGAATATTGTCATGTGACTGCATTTCAACTGGTTCGGACCAAAGCAATCAGTGTAGTGTGAAAAGGAACCAAAAACGCTGAAAAATGCTACAATGTATAATTGTTTGCCCTTGATTCGGAACAAATGAATCGAACTAGAGATGTGAAAGCACCCTTAACACTTCACTGGAGACATGACGTGCCAGTCTGCTTTAAATCCCCCACCATCATCCTCGTCCCAAAAAAACCAAGGACCAACTACTGACCCGTCAACCTGACCTTTCTGTTAATTAAGTCTTTTGAGCGCTTTTTGATGTCTCACCTCAGAACCATTACAGACCCACTCCTTGAACCCCTGCAGATCACCTACAGAGCCAACAGGTCTGAAAACGATGCAGTAAACATGGCCCTTCACTTCATATCCCAGCACCTGGACTCCTCAAGAACCTATGCTAGGATCCTGTTTGTGGATTTTAGTTCCGCATTTAACACCATCATCCGGGCTCTGCTACAGGAAAAGCTCTCCCAGCTGAGTGTGTCTGACTCCCCTGCTGGTGGATCACAGACTTCCTGTCCAACAGGAGGCAGCACGTGGGGCTGGGGAAACATGTCTCTGACTCCCAGACCATCAGCACCGGTTCCCCTCAAGGCTGTGTTGTCTTCCCTCTGTTATCGTCCCTGTTCACCAACAGCTGCACCTCCGGTCACCAGTTTGTCAAGCTCTTGAAGTTTGCGGATGACACCACCCAGCCTCACCTGCCCACATCACGCTCTGTGACTCCCTTGTCGACACTGTGGAGTCCTTCAGCTTCCTGGACACAATCATCACCCAGGAACTCAAGTGGGAGCTGAACATCATCTCCCTCACCAAGAATGCCCAGCAGAAGATGTATCCCCTGTGGCAGCTGGAGAAATTCAACCTGCAGAAGACAATGATGGTACAATTCTACACCACCATTACTGAGTCCATTCTCACCACCTCCATCACCACCTGGTATGCTGCTACCACTGCCAAAAACAAGGTCAGAGTGCAGCATATAATTTTCTCCGCCAAGAAGGTTATTGGCTGCAATCTACCTTCCCTCCAGGACCCTGAGGCGAGCAAGGAAAGATTGTTGCTGATCCCGCCTCACCCTGGACACAAACTGTTTCACACTTCCCTCCTGTAAGAGGCTGCAGTCCAGACTAACACCACACGCCACAGAATCAGTTTCTTTCCATCTGCAATCAGCCTCATCAACAAGGCCCGTGACCCCAACTGACACTGACTCATTATACCTCCCCCTTTTTAGTCTAGTAATTCAGTTTTTCACATTCACCACATTGCACATTTGGCGACTCACATGGCAGCAAATAATTACATAACACATACACAACAGCTTCACTGTTGCAACACAAGATGGCAGTATGGGCTACAAACCAGGCACATACCCTAATTTCCTGCAGTGTTACCAAGTTTGGTGTATATTTGGGCTTTTACTGAATTATTAAATATTGCTACTGAATTAAAGGGGAGGAAACTGTCACCAATCTGGCAAAAGCGCTCCCCTTTCTAGTAACTAACATGTTGTGCAAAAACAATAACGATTGATCAATTTCTAATCAAACTAAGTTGCAAGCCAGATGGACAGAAACACAGCAGTGTGGCAAGTGAGAAACATTAAGAGTCAGGGCATGCAGCAACTGAAAATCAAAATGCAGACACTGCAGAAAGGACTAGCAGGCAGACTGCAGGTGGTCAGAGTAAAAAAGAGGACATTTCAGTAAAAATTCACGTATGATTTTTTCTTTGTGACGCGGTCCATCGAAATGAGTTGGAAGCAGTCGTCTACCAATTGGAAGATCCGCGGTTCGATCCCGGCTTCCCCCAGCCATGTGTCAAAGTATCCTTGAGCAAGATACTGAACCCCAAAACGCTCCTGAAGCTGCGCCTTTGGTGTGTGAATGATTAGTTTAATTTGTACTGATGGGCAATTAGCTCCTGTCATCAGTGTATGAATGTGTGTGAATGGGTAAATGTGATATGTAGTATGAAAGCGCTTTGAGTAGTCGGACGACTAGAAAGGCGCTATACAACTACAGTCCATTTACATTCACAAGTTTACAAGCTGCGGCAGCCCGTTCGTGTAGAAACACGGTTTTACATGAAAAAATGGATTTTGGGTGTTTTGGGTTTTTATGTGTGTCTGAATTAAAGTCTTAGATTTCATACAGTGTCAACATTAATGTAAAATTCAAATGATAAATATAGTGTTGAAGCCCTTAAACATAACGTTAGTTTGGAAGATTTTCCACCCAGACACCCGTTTATTGACTTTTAAGTTTGTGCATGTAACCGTGTGCACGTGGCTCTATATTTAATATATAAATAACGTTTATTATTTAATATTGAATATTTTTCATTATATATTCTTCATATTATATTTAAATACACTATTATACATTATATGTACAGTGTATTTGTTCATATTTTATCAATTGTATTCCATACATTTCGGGTTCTTGTGTACATGGGCTTCTGGGCCTACTGTACAGTGTATGTGCTCGTGCATGCTTGAGGGTATGTGTAAGCTATATATGCAAATGTGGGGTATGACTTTGGACCGAAAAAAATTGTGTTCATTTTGACTTGAGTCTTAATAAATGTGTTTTAATCAATGTGGAAAATGGCTGAATATGAATTATCTTTGATGCCCATTTTCTCAAAAACCTTTGATGACAGTCAATCTTTAGAAGAGCATATCTCACAGACTTTGGTGTAGAAAGACAATTTTGGTATCACCATGAAGCTGAGACTTCCCTCTTTACTGACATGCAGAAAACTCAAAATGTGTTTCTGGGTCAAAGTGACTCAAAAATGATGGAGCAGGTAACATTTGTCCTCCACAGCTCCAACCCTTTTAATTTGCAACCATACTTGCTCTGGTTTGAAGCAAAATAAGTTAATAAATTGTGAAGACCACTGCTCTAGTGTGTATTTTGGTCAGCAGGGTGGTATAAGTGGATTAAGTCAAAATAAAAACTGTGTGTGACCATGATAATGAAGAAACATGTCACCCATTGCATTAGTGTGGCTCATTAATGTCAATAATGGGACAGAGGAATTAGATATATCAGACTTTGGATACACACACAATACTTTGTCAGGAAACCACCCTAAAGTGACTAAGGACTGTTTAAGCTGGTGGCAAGGAGACACGCCTAGCTTCTAACTGCCTATGTCCGACCGAATAGCCCTTCAGTTACCAATACCAGCCGAGCTTGTTAACGGCAGCTCTCCTCTAAATAATCTGGCCTTTTTTTATGGTGCTACGATGGGTTTTAGTGGCTTGGGTGAACCCCAAGGGAATGTTAATTTAATTGGCTAGAGTGACCTGTAAGAACCTGTTAAGATGTTATACACATTGACACACACACACACCAACCTAACTTTTTACCACCATCAATGAACTCATAAATCAAATGTCCACAATTTAGACTTTAACTATGGTTTGACTATTTATTGCAATAAGCTTTAGCAGAGGCAGTAGAAAAACAGCTCAAATCAAATTTCAATCTTCAAACAAATAATTCAAATAAATCATCCAGTAACTACACAGCTGAATCTTAACTTTCAATTAGTTATCTGTTACTAAAAGATGGGGAGAAATCAGTCTCTCTTGCCAGAGCGATCCCATTCTCCCTGTTGTCACACCAAGTATCTGATGAACAATTCACGGCTCCCTCCAAAGCTCCCAAAATGTTCTTAGAGTCTCATTTCTGTGATTCACAGTGTGAGAAAACGGATCCTCGGTCTGGATTTGTGATTCTGTCACTGGAGTAAATGGTTAATCCTTTGCATGCCTAACTCCTCTGACAGTGAAAATGTTCTAGAAATCCCTTTTTGTAGATGTTACTGCTCACGATCTCTTTCTTATTCCTCTTCAGATGAAAAGGCACAAGGAAATAACCCTGTTTCTCTCCCTGTCTCCCTAATGTATATCACTCTATGTGACACACTCATGTTACACACACTTTCGACAGTTCATAGCACATACACACATTTCTGGCAGTTGTTGACCCTCCCTTGTTATGACTACATCCAGCATTCTGACTAACATTCACTAGGTCTTATCAGTGCTACATTCCTTTAACTGTGCTTCAATTTGTCAGACTTTTAGCCCTCTCACGTCTAGTAAACACATTCATCTAGTTCTTAAAACATCCTTACTAACATTTCGAGTAATATCAATTATTTTCACTTCTAGTTAGCAATGCAGCTTACAATTTTACTCCCGTTTTCTACCTATCCCATTCGAATTTTAGATGTAATCTTACTCTTCATTTCTACCTTAATCCCAGTTCAAACAAAACAGGGGTACCAGGCTCTCAACTCACTTGACAACTTGATACTCATTTTTGGTTGGGACTGTATGGCCAAATGTATCCTTTAATTGTAATTTTTCATTCATATGTTAGTCCCTCAAATGCTTTTGCTATTGCCTTTGTCCTCTCTCTCTTCCTCCTGGCTTCACTCCAGCCAGCAGCAGACAGCTGCTTGCACCCCAGGTAAATCTGCTGGAGCAGACCCCCAATGAAAGTATTAAGGGTTAGGCCGCAAAACAGAATCCTGCCTTCCTTCATAACCGACCTCTCACTCTTGGGGCAGCGATGCGGGAGCCTGGATGAGATTTCTGCAACAAAGTTTAGCACCACTTAGCACTAAACTTTAAGAAGCAACTAAGGAAGACAGGACACATCGAGCTAACTGTAAGGAGGACAACAGGCAATTCAATTCAATTCAATTCAATTGTATTTATATAGCCCAATATCACAAATCACATTTGCCTCAAAGGGCTTTACAATCTGTCCTGACATTGCACAGACTTTTTCCATAACGGAACCAACAATTCTTCCCTGCCTGGACGGACGGATCAGCAACGTCCCAAAGCAACTTCTCTTCTTCCCCACGGACTGGTAACACAACTGGGCTTAGCATAGCTTAACAGAGTATTTAGCATATCTTTTAAGAACTGTTTATTTTAATGATGTACATGTACTGATGACTTTTCTGAGTGTGCTAACTAACTCATTTTAAACTTGGCACTCCTTCAGCAGAGACACTCTAACCTACATGGCTTCACCCTATTTTCAATGTGCTTTGTTCGTCTAGCCATGTGGCTGCTACATGGCCTTGCTGCCATTTTGAATTAGCTTTCTTTTGTTTGACACCATTTCACATTCAAGCAGCGATCTCACACACACATACACACACCCCGTTGTGTATTTAGAGTTAGTCTTTGAATTGTGTGTTTTTGCTTTGTTTATGTTTTTATATAAATGATTGTGTATAATTATGCTGGTCTCTTTAATGTCTCTAAGAGTGAATAATTTGCCAACCTCTTCTATGTTGAATTGGAAATCCTTCACCTACTAGCTATTAATGGTAATTTTGGGTTATAGTTAATAATCTTAGTTTCAAATTGATAGTTTTGTGAATTTTATGAGACTCATTCAATGAATTGGCTATCATTTCCCTATATACAGTATACTGTTTGCGCATAGCTTTTCTCTGTCAAACACATATTGAATAAAAAATCTAAATATCAGGTCATAAGATGAGACTTTGTCAATTCTGATGCCCGCCCTTCCTCCCTCCATGCATCCGCACAGCAGTGCAGCACACATCGGCAAGTCAGACACACAGACAGACAGACAGGCAGGCAGCAGCCCCTCCCAGCTCCTATCTAAGTTGTGTTTTTCTTGGGTTGTGTGGAGGTGAGTGGTGAAGAAGAAAAGACTAAGCTACCAGTGCCTCAAGTTTACAGCTAATTAACTTGTGTTTTGCTAACATGGATGGCTCATGAGCTACTAGCTAATGTAATAAGTTAGCTTAAGTGGTTTGGAATATTCTCCCAGCCAATGTCTGACCTTTTCTAATTTATTGTTTGGACTCAGCAGGAAGCCTCATGCTAGCTGGAAGCTTTGTTTTTCACTAGTGACTGCATAACAGAACCTTCCCAATTATTTCTCCTCCACCTCTTCCTCCTCACTTCAGCTTGACCCCATCATCCCTCCACCCCCTCATCCATCCATCCCTGTTCTCATCCTTCTTCCACTTCCTCCGCCTTCACTCTGGTACTGTGGTGAGTTATATGGCCATGAATCACTCCATTTCCAAGTCTCAGCATTTGTCGCTTAGCCCACTGACCTTTCTTTAATACTGTATCAGTAAATTTAATCAGCTACATCCCAACCAATGTATGATTCATTTCTCACCTCTAGCAAAGATCAATCTAAAGCCTTTCAATAATTCAATAAAGGGGCAATCTTTGGAGAAAAAGGTGTATAAGTGTTAATAAAAACAGAAAAACGATTCAATAATCTACTAAAAATGTTTCTCTCTGTTCCTGTCTTTGTCTCTCTCTCTCTCTCTCATGCACATACATTCATTCTCTCTTGCATATTTCCTGGCTAGCCCAAAGTTGAAACTGAAGCAGTTGTCACACTTGATGCTGCAATGCAGTCTGGGTGGTAGGGACATGGAGAGGAGAGGTAAAAAAAAATGTGAAAATGAGACTGAGGTAAAACAGAAGTGGATGGTAAAGGGGTTTTCATTTAGTTTGTATGTGTGTTTGTGTGTTCCTCGTTCTAATAACCCGATGGGGACTTTAACCTGAGCTCACGTGGACCCAAAGGGACTTATCACTGGAGGGACAAAAATTGAGGTACCCACGGGTAGAGAAGGGTTTTTGAGGGTTAAGACTTGGTTTTATGGTTACAATTAGCTTAAGGTTAGGGTTAGGCATTTAGTTGTGATGGCTAAGGTTAGGGTAAGGGGCTAGGGAAGCTATTATGTCAATGACTGTGAAACAAACATGTGAGTGTAAGTTGTCCCAGCGATGGATGCCCCTGCAATGCAACCGACTGACAGACGATAGTGTTTGACACTAAAAGCTGACTCTTTGCTATGTTAGCTTGTCTGAACAAGATGAAGGGCGAATAGTTTCCAATTGAAGGCTGCTGTGATATTTAGCATTTGTATGTGACAACAAACAAACCTCCGTCCAAAAGCCAGAAACCACAGAATTCTGTCAAATAATTATGTTTTTCACATTTTAATGTCACAGAGTTGACCATGATGAATGGAAAATGTAAGTGTGAAAGCAGCAGAAATGCTCCCCAGTGTCAGTTTCCAGTAAGTGGCTGTGGACAAGTGTCATATTACCAAATATTGATTAGACAGTTGTAAATCACAGGAAAAACCTACTGATCATGCTACATTACTGCAGTCAGAGAAACAAATCTTGATGTCATGGTTTTGGGTTTGTATTAGTTATTTCCTGTTTTATTTTGTAATACTCTCAACCTCATGTGTCTTGTGTAGTTTTGCTCTTGCCATTTGATTGCTTTAAGTGTTTTCAGGTATGTGGATTAGTTCACCTGTGTCACATTGGCTCCCCTTCCTGAATGTATAGTCTGTGTGTTTTCCCTGTCTCTTTGTTAACCCATTGCTACAGTATGTTGGTTCTGTCTGCCTGTTCATTTGAATTCATGCCTACCTGTTGCCTGTTTGTCACCTACTTGCCTACCAACCAATCTGGTTTTCCGGTTTGCCTGCCTGCCTGCCTGCCTGCCTGTATCTAGTTACCGTCTGTCTGCGCTTGGGTCCTCTCCTTGTTTGCCTGTTTGCCATCATATGTAACAGAACAAATTGACCATAAAATGGACCCAGCAGACCCTAGTTCCCTTTCCGAGGAGCTTAAGGACGTGAATGCATTTATGGAGACTTAGCCAAATCCATGAATTTTGACTGCAGGCTTCTTGTGTACTCCTTAATGAAGAAAACAATTTTGTCTAGGCCTATCAAGCCTCAAGTAAGACCTACAGACTGCTTCCCAGACTGATAACCAGCCTGCTCTTCAGCCTGATTCCCAGACTACTAGACTCCAGACTATGTCACTGTCTGCTAGCCTCCAGTCAGCTATCAACAACCCTGCAGATGTCGCAGCCTGAATCCCAGCCTGCTACCGCCGAGATGATAACTCTGCATGAATAATTCTAGCCTCCAGTCTGCACCTCAGTCTGCCAGTCATCAGCCTTCAAGTCTCCAGCCTGCACTCCACCCAGCCACCTGCTAGTCTTGCAACATGCCTATCTATTCAATTCAATTCAATTTTATTTATATAGCCCAGTATCACAAATCACATTTGCCTCAAAGGGCTTCACAATCTGTAACATACGACACCCTCTGTCCTTAGACCCTCGATTCGATTAAGGAAAAACTACCCAAAAAAAAATGTTAGAAACCTCAGGAAGAGCAACAGAGGAGGGATCCCTCTCCCAGGACGGACAGACATGCAATAGATGTCGTAAGTACAGAATAGATTTATAGCATCAAAACTATAACATATACAGCCATGATGGCACAATTGTTGTATATATATATATGTATTATTATGTTAGAAATGTTTAGGTGGAAAAACATAAGGGAAGATGATGGGTCCAGACGGACAACCGAGCAGCTCCAGGTGGAGCCCAACGAGCAGGACCCGAGCCACTCGTCCCCTGCACCATAGACACAGCAACACTGCCCCAGCAGGTTGCCATAGTCACCGATCCAGATACATCTCCGGACACTGAAATACCTGCTGAAAGTGACACTAAGAAAGAAGAGACGGACGACAAAGCACAAAACTCCGGGAGAGGGAAGAAGTCAAGTTAGTGACATGCATCTATGGGATGAGAATGCATACGGATGGAGAGGAGGACAGAGGTGAAGAGAGAGAGGTGCATCATGGGAAGTCCCCCGACAGTCTAGGCCTATAGCAGCATAACTAAGGGATGGTTCAGGACTCTCCTGAGCCAGCCGTAACTATAAGCTTTATCAAAGAGAAAAGTCTTTAGCCTATTCTTAAATGAGGAGATGGTGTCTGCCTCCCGAACCCGAAGTGGGATCTGATTCCACAGGAGAGGAGCTTGATAGCTAAAGGCTCTGGCTCCCATTCTACTTTTGGATACTCTAGGAACCACAAGAAACCCTGCATTCTGAGAGCGCAGTGTTCTAGTGGGGTAATAAGGCACTATGAGCTCTGTAAGATACGACGGTTTAACATCAGAAAATTTCTGGTCATCCAGGTTTTTATGTCCTTAAGGCATGATTGAAGTTTAACTAACTGATCAGTTTCATCCGGCTTAATCGATAAATATAACTGGGTATCATCTGCGTAACAATGAAACTTTATGGAGTGCTTTCTAATAATATTGCCCAAAGGAAGCATATATAAAGTAAATAGAAGTGGTCCAAGCACAGAACCTTGCGGAACTCCGTGACTAACTTTGGTGTGCTCAGATGATTCATCGTTAACATAAACAAACTGAGATCGGTCTGATAGATAGGATTTAAACCAGCTTAACGCGGTTGCTTTAATTCCAATTAAATGTTCCAGTCTCTTTAATAGAATTTGATGGTCAATGGTATCGAATGCAGCACTTAGATCTAGCAAGACAAGTACAGAGACAAGTCCATTGTCTGATGCAATTAAAAGGTCATTTGTAATTTTCACCAGTGCTGTTTCTGTGCTATGATGCACTCTAAAACCTGACTGGAAATCCTCAAGTATACTATTGTTATTTAGAAAGTCACATAACTGATTAGCAACAGTTTTTTCAAGGATCTTAGAGATAAAGGGAAGGTTAGATATAGGTCTATAGTTGGCTAAAACCCCTGGATCCAGTGTGGGCTTTTTAAGGAGAGGTTTAATAACAGCTACTTTAAAAGACTGTGGTACATAACCTGTCAGTAAAGACAAATTGATCATATCTACAAAAGACGTACTAACTAATGGTAGAACATCTTTAAGCAGCCTAGTTGGAATTGGGTCTAAGAGACAGGTCGAAGGCTTGTCGATGTTACTTGAATAAAGTCGACAGGAGAGAAGCAGTCCAAGTACACATCAGGTTTCACAGCTCCCTCCAACGCCTCTATGCTCGAAGATCGGTTGGAGTCGACCCCAGCCCCAAACCCACACCTGAGTACCTGCCTGGTCCTGGGAGGTCCCTTCAGCTTGGGTGGCTGCTTCAACCAAGTCCTGTCCCGATTGGGCTGACCCTGCAGCAAACCCCAGACCTCGCTGTGCTGCCTAAGCAGCCATGTCCTGTCCTGGTTGGGCCGCTGCCGCAGCAATCCCCAGAACTCTCTGTGCCAAGTCCAGCTGCCTTGTCACCGGCTTCCAGTCCGACACTCCAGTTGCCAGCCTCCAGTCCCTCTCTGCCGCCAGCATCCCGTAAGATCTCGGGGTGGCTTCAGTCATGGCCAGAGAGACTCATCCGCCCAGCACCATGTTGATGTTTCCGGTCCTGCCTGATCCCCAGTTGACGGTCTGGTCGCCTGCAGCTTCTTGGTCCCTGTTGGCAGCCTGGCCATCACCAGTTCCTGATTTGCAGCAGCCACCAACTGCTGAGCTGCAGCAGTCTCCTGACCTCTCTGTGCCACAGCAGCCTCTGAACGTCCTGTTGAGTTACAGTCTGCTCCTCATCTGGCTGAGCTGCAGCTATCACCAGATTCTTCTGAGTTGCAGCAGCCATCTTGTTCCTGTGGAGCTGCAACAAACACCACTTCTTGAGGTCTAGTCCGCTTCTGAATCTCCTGATCTGCTGCCTCACGAACCCCCAGAGCTGCAGCAGTCTCTTCTGTCTGAGCTGTTGCCTCCTAGGTTCCTGGCATCATGGGCTCTGCCAGTCTCTCTGTCACCTGTCTTCATCCCTGCACTCTAGCTACCAGCATCCAG
Organism: Coreoperca whiteheadi; assembly: GCA_011952105.1. Taxonomy (NCBI): domain Eukaryota; kingdom Metazoa; phylum Chordata; class Actinopteri; order Centrarchiformes; family Sinipercidae; genus Coreoperca; species Coreoperca whiteheadi. The sequence goes on along the minus strand of CM022491.1, from coordinate 21,610,304 downwards.
CCCTGCTGTCCAGTGTTGACTGCATTCTTTGTCCCTTAACCCTGAGAGCCATGGAACTCAGTCTCCCAAATCCCCGGAGCCACAAACTCCTCCCACTTAAGTCCTCCCATGGGACCAGCTTCCAGCTACCATTTGTCAGTATAACCTTTGACCCTGGAGGGCACCAGGTTAAGAAAGGGAACCAGTGGCCTTTGTCCTCCCTTTTCCTCCTGGTTTCACTCCAGCCAGCAGCAGACAGCTGCTTGCTCCTTAAATCTGCTGGAGTAGACCTCCGATGAAAGTATAAAGGGTTAGGCCGCAACACAGAAACCTGCCTTCCTTCAGAACAAAACTCTCACTCTTACAGCAGCAATTCTGCATACGATCCTGCAACTAAGTTCAGCGCCAACGGCTACGATACACTGTCTGACAGCTATCTTTAATAAGCAACGAAGGAAGTTAGCACCTCAAGCTAACTGTAAGGAGGACAACAGACAAGTGGACGTCTTCTCTGCACAGACGTTTTACACAACGAAACCAACAGTTATTCCCTGCCTGGATGGGCGGACAGAGATTGGTTAACAGATCCGCAACACCTCAAAGCAACCTTGCTTATTCCTCATGGACTGGTAACAACCCCTGGGCATAGCATGTTAGCTTAATAGAGTAGTTAGCATAGTTAAGTACAGAACCGTTTAGTTAACTTTGTATATTTGACGTTACTCATTTCATTAAGATTTATTGTTGTGATGTGTTTTCAATCTGTAAGGTTAATCTGGTAGCCACTGCTAAATTGATGATTGTAATGCTACACACAGGGTCTTTGCATGCTACCTAACTCCTTTTAACTTGGCACTGTTAATTTACAGATCACCGCTACCTACTAACACACACACATACACACACGCACACACACACACACACACACACACACACATGTATGTGTATATATCTCTATCTTTTTGTCTGTAATTTAGTGTATTTAGAGTTCATAGTGTGTTTTTTGCTATATTTATCTTTTAAAATAAAAGTTGTGTATAATTATGCTGGTCTCTTTAATATTTCAGATATGAAAGAGTGAATAAGAGTGAATAATTTGCTAATCTCTTCTATGTTGAATTCCAAATCCTTCACCTACTTTAGATTTAATTATTAATCTGAGCTCCAAATTTATAGTTTTTTGTATGCGAGACTCAATCAATTAATTGGCTTACATTTCCTTTCATTTGAAAGGTGGTGCCCTAAGGTCTTTATTAATTAAAGCAATAGGACTAAGGACTTAGTAATCAGTCAGTCTAAAAAGTCCAACTCATTCTCATTCACAGGTCATCAAATACCGAAACATGCACATGCTACTATTTACACAACCCTGTAGAATTCTTGGTTTTGGGTTTTTATGTCAGCCTGCCATAGCCCATGTAATCAGAATCTCTTTTATTAGAAAGAATGTGATTTGGCATATGCACCCAAAAAACACAACACAGAAGAATAATAATAGACAAAAGGTCAGTCAGTCAGTCATTCTCTACCGCTTCTTCCCATTAGGGGGTGCGGGTGACTGGAGCCTATCCCAATGGCTTTGGGCCTTAGGCGGGGTACACACTGGACAGTGGTCAACTCGTCGGAGGGCTGACACATGGAGAGACAACATAACCCTGTAATACTGAGTGAATAAAATCCCATAAAACGTCATACATCGTGTTATTAGTTTGTTCACAAAAGCATATAGAGACAAGGTTCTTTCGAAGAGGACACTGTGGCGCCCCCGAGATGTAAGTTCATGTGCATGTACTACAGCAACAACGCAGATTTTTCCTGAGGCACATACCACACACCACACACTTTAGCAGCAGAGAGCCTGTGTAGGGACCCCTCCCTGGACTAACCAGGTGTTCGGGAGAGTTGAAGCCTCCATAAATGTTAGGAGTAAGTTGGTTAGGGGTTTAAAACCTGATAGGGTTCTTGAGATGGAGTGGCGCTCCTGACTCGCAGGAGCACTCCACCACTGGCAGTGGCCCGTACCAAGCTAATAAAAGAATTTTGCCAAGGGATCAAGCCAGTGGGTAGAATTGCCTTGAGTCAGGGATGAGGCCAGTGTGTGGCATCTTGACCAGTGCGACCAAGCTGGGCAAGCCTGAGGCATAAGGTGGAGTGGATGTTGTGTTCATGTACAATTTCCTATACAGCAATATAAAGAAGCATTTGTTAAACTCGGACAAAACTGAAGTTATTGTACTTGGCCCCGAACGCCTCCGAGACTCGCTGTCGGCAGACCTAATTGCTCTAGAGGGCATTGCCCTGGCCTCCAGCACCTCTGTGAGGAACCTAGGAGTTATCTTTGATCAGGATCTATCCTTCAACTCCCACATGAAGCAAACCTCACGGACTGCCTTTTTTCACCTACGTAACATCGCCAAAATCAGGCACTTCCTGTCTCGAAATGATGCAGAAAAATTAATCCATGCATTTGTTACTTCAAGGCTGGATTACTGCAATTCCATATTATCAGGCAGCCCGAAAAAGTCCCTTAAGATTCTCCAGTTGATTCAGAACGCTGCAGCACGTGTACTGACAGGAACTAGGAAAAGATATTATCTTCTCTGCACTGGCTCCCTGTGAAATCCAGAATAGAATTTAAAATCCTTCTCCTCACCTATAAAGCTCTTAATGGTCAGGCACCGTCGTATCTTACAGAGCTCATAGTACCTTATTACCCCACTAGAACACTGCGCTCTCAGAATACAGGGTTTCTTGTGGTTCCTAGAGTCTCCAAAAGTAGAATGGGAGCCAGAGCCTTTAGCTATCAAGCTCCTCTCCTGTGGAATCAGATCCCAGTTCAGGTTCGGGAGGCAGACACCATCTCCTCATTTAAGAATAGGCTAAAGACTTTTCTCTTTGATAAAGCTTATAGTTAGGGCTGGCTCAGGAGAGTCCTGAACCATCCCTTAGTTATGCTGCTATAGGCCTAGACTGTCGGGGGACTTCCCATGATGCACCTCTCTCTCTTCACCTCTGTCCTCCTCTCCATCCGTATGCATTCTCATCCCATAAATGCATGTCACTAACTTGACTTCTTCCCTCTCCCGGAGTTTTGTGCTTTGTCGTCCATCTATTCTTTCTTAGTGTCACTTTCAGCAGGTATTTCAGTGTCCGGAGATGTATCTGGATCGGTGACTATGGCGACCTGCTGGGGCAGTGTTGCTGTGTCTATGGTGCAGGGTTGGGCTCGTTGGGCTCCACCTGGAGCTGCTCGGTTTGCCATCTGGACCCATCATCTTCCCTTATGTTTTACCACCTAAACATTTCTAACATAATAATATATATATATACACAACAATTTTGTCATCATGGCTATATATGTTATAGTTTTGATGCTATAAATCTATTCTGTACTTACGACATCTATTGCATGTCTGTCCGTCCTGGGAGAGGGATCCCTCCTCTGTTGCTCTTCCTGAGGTTTCTATCGTTTTTTTTTCCCCTGTTAAAAGGGTTTTTTTGGGTAGTTTTTCCTTAATCGAATCGAGGGTCTAAGGACAGAGGGTGTCGTATGTTACAGATTGTGAAGCCCTTTGAGGCAAATGTGATTTGTGATACTGGGCTATATAAATAAAATTGAATTGAATTGAATTGAATTTGCTCCCTCCCTGATTTCTTTTTTTTTTTTTTCATGTTTGTCATACTTAAACTAAAACTAATAACTGGTTGGGTCACCCTTAGCAGCAACAACTGCAGTCATGTGTTTGCGATGTGCTTTTACTGCTCTGTGGAGGAACTTTGGCCCACTCATCTATGCAGAATTGTTGTGACTCAGCCACATTGGAGGGTTTTTGAGCATGAACTGCCTTTTTACACTGGCTCCCTGTGGTCGCCCGCATTAAGTTCAAAGCGATACTCTTGGCCTACAAGACCACCACTGGTTCTGCACCATCATATCTTCCCTTGCTAATTCAGACCTGTGTTCCTGCCAGATCCCTGCACTCTGCAAACGAACGTCTGGAGGTACTATGCCAAAAAGGAAAAAAATCACTCTTGCGCAACTTCTCTGGATCCGTTCCAATTTGGTGGAACAATCTGCCTGCTACAAGATCAGCAGATTTTGTAGCCACCTTTAAAAAAAGCATCTCTTCAGTCAACACCTAACTGACAATCACTAACTTCTACTTCCTTTCTATCTCTTTTCTAAAAAAAGAAAATCCTTAGTTTTGTATACTGTGTTATGCTTTAACAGACTTGTTTTTGGTGCACTTATGCATTTTGTTACCATGTGTTGACATAATTGCTTCCATTGTCATCCTCATATGTAAGTCGCTCTGGATAAAAGTGTCTGCTAAATGACTAAATGTAAATGCAGGAATGATAGGACGGTGGGAGGAGGAGGAGAATGTGCCACCTTCATCAAACATGGAATGACATAAATTACTGGTAGAGGGAGAAGATCAGGAATACATAGTGGTAGAGAGTGAGAACGAGGGAGAGGGATAGGTATTATCAATTACTATAACCATGTAAAAGGTTGATGTTGGAAGAATTAATAAGAATACAAGGGCAAGAAAGACAAAAAGTAATTTGGTGTGCAGATTTTAATGCTCACAGCTCAATGTGGGGAGGTGTACAGACAGATGCAAATGGTAAGATAATTGAAGATATGATGGATGAAAAGGAATTAGTTTGTTTAAATGATGGAAGAGGAACTAGGATAAACTTACAAACAGGAAATTGAATCAGAATTAGATTTAACTTTCTATTTCTTAACTGTAAGAAAAGAGACATAGTCCCTCCAGCGTGTCCTAGGTCTTCCCCGGGGCCTCCTCCCAGTTGGACATACCTGGAACTCCCGAGGGAGGTGAACTTCTTCTTTTCCTTTCGGCTGCTCCCTTTCAGGGGTCGCCACAGCGAATCATGCGCCTCCATCTAACCCTGTCCTCTGCATCCTCTTTACTTAAACCAATTAACTTCATGTCCTCTCTCACTACCAATATATTCACAGTCTCTCCTCTGAACATGTCCAAACCACCTCAATCTGGCCTCTCTGGTTTTATCTCCGAAACATCTAACATGAGCTGTCTCTCTGATGTATTCGTTCCTGATCCTGTCCATCCTCGTCACTCCCAAAGAGAACCTCAACATCTTAAGCTCTGCCACCTCCAGCTCTGCCTCTTGTCTTTTCTTCAGTGCCACTGTCTCTAAGCTGTACAACATCGCTGGTCTCACCACCATCTTGAACACCTTTCCTTTCATTCTTGCTGATACTCTTTTATCACACAACACACCTGACACTTTTCTCCACCCGTTCCAACTTGCTTGCACTCGCCTCTTCACCTCTTTTCCACAGTCTCCATTGCTCTGAACCGTTGACCCTAAGTACTTAAAGTCCTGCACCTTCTTCACCTCTGCTCCCTGTAACCTCACCATTCCACCTGGGTCCCTCTCATTGACACACATGTATTCTGTCTTACTGCGGCTAAGCTTCATTCCTCTGTTTTCCAGAGCAGACCTCCATCTCTCTAGATTCTCCTCCACCTGCTCCCTGCTCTCACTACAAATCACAATGTCATCCGCAAACATCATAGTCCATGGAGATTCCTGTCTAACCTCATCTGTCAGCCTGTCTATCACCAGAGCAAACAAGAAGGGGCTCAGAGCTGATCCTTGATGCAAACCCACCTCCACTTCGAACTCATCTATCACACCTATAGCACAACTCACCATGGTCTTACAGCTCTCATACATGTCCTGCACCACTCTAACTTACTTCTCTGCCACTCTAGATTTCCTCATACAATACCACAGCTCCTCTCTCGGCACCCTGTCATACGCTTTCTCTAAATCTACAAAGACACAATGCAACTCCTTATGACCTTCTTTGTACTTCTCCATCAGCATCCTCAAAGCAAACACTGCATATGTTGTGCTCTTTCTAGGCATGAAACCATATTGCTGCTCACAAATGTTCACCTCTGCCCTTAGCCTAGCTTCCACTACTCTTTCTCACAACTTTGTATGACTCATCAGCTTTATTCCTCTGTAGTTGCCACAGCTCTGCACATCTCCCTTGTTCTTGAAAATTGGCACCAATACACTTCTCCTCCATTCCTCGGGCATCCTCTCACTCGCCAAGATCTTGTTAAACAAACTAGTCAGAAACTCTACTGCCACCTCTCCTAGACACTTCCATACCTCCACAGGTATGTCATCAGGACCAATTGCCTTTCCACTCTTCATCCTCTTCAACGTCCTCCTCACTTCACTCTTGCTAATCTTTGCTACTTCCTGCTCCACACCAGTCACCTCTTCTACTCTTCGTTCCCTTTCATTTTCCTCATTCATCAACTCTTCAAAGTACTCCTTCCATCTTCCCATCACACTCCTGGCACCTGTCAATACATTTCCATCCTTATCTGTAATCACCCTAACCTGCTGCACATCCTTCCCATCTCTATCTCTTTGTCTGGCCAACCTGTACAAATCCACCTCTCCCTCTTTAGTGTCCAACCTAGAATACAAGTCCTCATATGCTCTTTGTTTGGCCTTTGCCACCTCTACCTTCACCTTACGCTGCATCTCCCTGTACTCCTGTCTACTCTCTTCAGTCCTCTCAGTGTCCCACTTCTTCTTTGCTAACCTCTTTCTCTGTATACACTCCTGAGCTTCCTGGTTCCACCACCAAGTGTCCTTGTCAACTTTCCCCTTTACAGATGACACACCGAGTACCCTCCTACCTGTCTCCCTGATCACATTAGCTGTAGTGGTCCAGTCATCTGGGAGCACTTCCTGACCACCCAGAGTCTGTCTCAGCTCCTCCCTGAAAACTAAACAACATTCTTCCTTTATCAGCTTCCACCACTTCGTCCTCTGCTCTGCCTTTGTCCTCTTCATCTTCCTCACCACCAGAGTCATTTTACACACTACCATCCTGTGTTGTCTGACTACGCTCTCCCCTACCACTACTTTACAGTCACTGGTCTCTTTCAGATTACAACGTCTACACAAGATGTAGTCCACCTGAGTGCTTCTTCCTCCGCTCTTATATGTTACCCTATGTTCCTGCCTCTTCTGGAAGAAAGTGTTCACTACAGCCATTTCCATCCTCTTTGCAAAGTCTACCACCATCTGTTATTCTGCGTTCCTGTCCTGAAGACCAAACCTGCCCATCACATACTCATTACCTCTGTTCCCTTCACCTACATGCCCGTTGAAATCTGCACCAATCACCACTCTCTCACCACTGGGGATGCTCTGCATCACTTCATCTAACTCACTCCAGAATTTCTCCTTCTCTTCTAACTCACATCCTACCTGTGGGGCATAACCACTCACAACATTGAACATCACCCCTTCAATTTCCAGCTTCAGGCTCATCAACCTGTCTGACACTCTTTTCACCTCAAGAACATTCCTCACGAACTCCTCTTTCAGGATAACTCCTACTCCGTTTCTCTTCCTATCCGACCCATGGTAGAACAACTTGAACCCTGCTCCTAAGCTTCTAGCCTTGCTACCTTTCCATCTGGTCTCCTGGACACACAGTATGTCCACCTTCCTTCTTTGCATCATGTCAATCAGCTCTCTAGCCTTCCCTGTCATAGTCCCAACATTCAAAGTCCCTACTGTCAGTCCTACATTCTTAGCTTTCCTCTTCTCTCTCTGCCTACGAACACACCTTCCTCCTCTCCTTCTTCGTCTTCGACCAACAGTAGTCCAATTTCCACCGGTACCCTGTAGGTCAACAGCACCGGTGGCGGTCGTTGTTAACCCGGGCCCCGACCGATCCGGTATGGAAGTCATTGTCATGATTCGCATTTTTAGTTTGGCATGTGTTTTACGTCGGATGCCCTTCCTGACACAACCCTCTGCATTTATCCAGACTTGGGACTGGCACATAAAGACACTGGCTTGTGCCCCCCCTGCGGTTGCATTTCCCGAGGGAGGTGAACAAGGTGCTGATTCTCATCCCTGCCGCTTCACTCTCGGTTGCAAACCGTCCCAGTGCATACTGAAGGTCCTGGTTTGATGAAGCCAACGGGACAGCTTGATCTCCAAAAAGCAGAGACGAGATCCTGTGGTCCCCAAACCGGCCCCCGACTGCGAAATCCTGTCCATATAAATAATGAACAGGACCGGTGACAACGGGCAGCCCTGCCGGCAACGCGAACTAAACTCCTGCTCTGGTCATATAGGGACTGGACAGGCCTTAGGAGAGGGCCCCGGACCCCATACTCCCAGAGCACCCCCCACAGGTTGTCGTGAGGGACACAGTTATATGACACAGATCTATAAACCACATGTGGACTGGTTGGGCAAACTCCTATGAACCCTCCAGCAACCTGGAGAGGGTGTAGAGATGGTCCAGTGTTCCACGACTGGGATGAAAACCACATTGTTCCTCCTAAATCTGAGGCTCCACTATCGGCCAAATCCTCCTCTCTAGTACCCTGGCGTAGACTTTTCCGGGGAGGCTGAGGAGTGTGATCCCCCTGTAGTTGGAACACACCCTCTGGTCCCCCTTCTTAAACAGAGGGACCACCACCCCGGTCTGCCAGTCCAGAGGCACTGTCCCCAGCCGCCACATGACGTTGCAGAGGCGTGTCAGCCAAGACAGCCCCACAACATCCAGAGACTTGAGGTACTCAGGGCAGATTTCATCTACCCCCGGTACCTTGCCACTGAGGAGCTTCTCAACTACCTCAGTGACCTCAGCTTGGGGGATCGACGAGTCCACAACTGAGCCCTTGGCCTCTGCTTCCTTAGTGGAAGACGGTGTCTTCCAGTCGGTGGGGTTGAGGAGATCCTCGAAGTACTCCTTCCACCATCCGAGGATGTCCCCAGTCAAAGTCAGCAGGTTCCCACTCCACTGTAAATAGTGTGCAGGGCACTGCTTCCCCCTCCTGAGGAGCAGGATGGTTTGCCAGAATTTCTTTGAGGCCGACCGATATTCCTTCTCCATGGCCTCTCCAAACTCTTCCCAGACCAAGATTTGTGCCTCCGCAACCACCCGGGATGAAGCTCGCTTGGCCTTCTGGTACCTATCAGCTGCCTCTGGAGTCTCTTGAGCATACCAGGCTCAATAGGACTCCGTCTTCAGCTTGACGGCATCCCGTACTTCCAGAGTCCACCACCGGGTTCGGGGATTGCCACCACAACAGGCCCCGGAGACCTTACAGCCACAGCTCTGAGCGGCCATGTCGAACATGGTCCACTCAATGTCTCCAGCCTCCCTCAGGATCTGGTTGAAGCTCTGCCGGAGGTGGGAGTTGAAGATCTCTCTGACTTGAGACTCTGCCAAACATTCCCAGCAGACCCACACAGTACGTTTGTGTCTGCCAAGTATGTCCAACTTCCTCCCCCGCCATCGGATCCAACTCACCACCAGGTGGTGATCAGTTGACAGCACTGCTCCTCTCTCACCCAAGTGTCCAAGGCATACAGTCAGATGAAACAACCACAAATTCGATCATTGACCTCTGACCTAGGGTGTTCTGGTGACACATGCACTGATGCTTGAACATGGTGTTTATTATGGATAAACTGTTACTAGCACAAAACTCCAATAACAGAACACAAGTCGGGTTCAGGTTGTGGGGGGCCCTCTCGTTTACCGGGGTGAACTCCAACACATGGCGGCTGGGCTGGGGGGCTATGAGCAAGCCCACAGTAGCCCGCCGCCTCTCACTGCGGGCAACTCCAGAGTAATAGAGAGTCCAGCCTCTCTTGAGGAGTTGGGTTCCAGAGCCCAAGCTGTGCGTGGAGGCGAGCCCGACTATCTCTAGTCCATATCTCTCAACCTCCCGCACGTCGCTTCTTCAGGCTGAGCATTGCCGGGCCTGTGGGGTTGGCCACCAAGCAGGGTGCCGAGAGAGGAGCTGTGGTATTGTATGAGGAAGTCTGGAGTGGCAGAGAACTATGTTAGAATGGTGCAGGACATGTATGAGAGCTGTAAGACCATGGTGAGTTGTGCTATAGGTGTGATAGATGAGTTCGAAGTGGAGGTGGGTTTGCATCAAGGATCAGCTCTGAGCCCCTTCTTGTTTGCTCTGGTGATAGACAGGCTGACAGATGAGGTTGGACCGGAATCTCCATGGACTATGATGTTTGCGGATGACATTGTGATTTGTAGTGAGAGCAGGGAGCAGGTGGAGGAAATTCTAGAGAGATGGAGGTCTGCTATGGAAAACAGAGGAATGAAGTTTAGACAGAATACAAAAGAAAACAGAATACATGTGTGTCAATGAGAGGGACCCAGGTGGAATGGTGAGGTTACAGGGAGCAGAGGTGAAGAAGGTGCAGGACTTTAAGTACCTAGGGTCAACGGTTCAGATCAATGGAGATTGTGGAAAAGAGGTGAAGAGGCGAGTGCAAGCAGGTTGGAACGGGTGGAGAAAAGTGTCAGGTGTGTTGTGTGATAAAAGAGTATCAGCAAAAATGAAAGGAAAGGTGTTCAAGACGGTGGTGAGACCAGCGATGTTGTACAGCTTAGAGACAGTGACACTGAAGAAAAGACAAGAGGCAGAGCTGGAAGTAGCAAAGCTTATGATGTTGAGGTTCTCTTTGGGAGTGATGGAGGATGGACAGGATCAGGAACGAGTACATCAGAGGGACAGCTCATGTTAGATGCTTCAGAGATAAAGTCAGAGAGGCCAGATTGAGGTGGTTTGGACATGTTCAGAGGAGAGACTGTGAATATATTGGTAGAAGGATTCTGAGGTTGGAGCTGCCAGGCAGGAAGTCTAGAGGAAGACCAAAGAGGAGATTTATGGATGTAGTGAGAGAGGACATGAAGTTAATTGGTGTGAGTGAAGAGGATGCAGAGGACAGGGTTAGATGGAGGCACATGATTCGCTGTGGCGACCCCTGAAAGGGAGCAGCCGAAAGGAAAAGATAAGAAGTCGTTTTCAATAAGATTAGAAGAATGCAAGAGAGGTGTTGTAAAGGGCAATAGAGTAGAGTATAGAAGAATAGAGCTAGGTAGTTTGGAAAATGAAATAGTTTTTTTCTCTCTCTTATGGTATGTGGGCGTGAGAATGAGGGAATGGGTAAATTGAATGTATTAATATGGAATGATGGTAAGGAGAAGTAGACTGTAAATCTATTATCTGATCCACCCTCTGGAGCAGAAGGTGGTGGTAATGCACCAATAAGCTGGATGCCAACCGCCATAAAACAAGAAAGAAGAAGAAGAAGAAAACCAATGGACCAATGAACCAATTTTTTGCCCACAGTGTAAGCTCACAGTCAGGCAGCTACACAATGTCAAGACCTCCACAAATACAACAAACCTTGCAATACTGGAAAGGTCATACACTTGTTGCGAGAACCAGAAGGACAGTTAGAAGGTCCTGCAGACTCAAGCGCAACCCAGTTGGATGGGCTGAGGAGACAGAAGGCTGAGGAGGCACTAAAAGATGCAATGAAGCACCCAGGTGTTGAATCCACCACAGTGCTGGCAAGATGTCTGGTTAATGTTGTACTGTAGTCATCTGTTGCATCTTTCCACACAAGTGACTGGGCAAAGCTTGAAAATCTGCTCAAATAGTTCAAGCATTTTTCAGTACACTCTGACCAGCTCCAGAATGACAGCCAGTCCTTGTCTCATGTTGTGCCAGGCCTTTTAAACAAAAAAGGCACACCTATTTTCCACTACTGTTGCCTGTCGCTCAAGTGCTGCTGAGGTCTCTGAAAGATCAGTTTGCTGGCACTGTTTCAGCTTTGATGCCCGTAGACTCAGTGTTTCATCTGTTCTGCATTCACCATAATTGAAATTGTTATAGAGGGTAGCAAAGTCTTTCTTACAGACCGTAGCAGGACAGTCTCATCAAAAAGACACAGATGAAAAAGATTAAATGAAACTGCCTCATCAGTGCTCTCTGCCCTAAAGAAATATATATTGACAAATGGGAACATCAATTTTCTTCCAATTGACATAGCTTTGAATGGAATGGTCAGCTAACCCCTTTGTACAACCACTGCGTCAAAAATGTTCCTGTTTGTCACTGTGACATTTGGAAACCCTGAACACCCCTTACAGAGGTATCCCAAATGTCAAAATGTAAGGGTATAATTCCTCCAAATTGGACATTTGGCATACCTTTGAATGGGGCAGTCAGTGTTCCCATTTGGACAGTCATAAAATAAAGATTTGCCATTTAAATATTTTTATGAAAATGAAGTATGTTCCATAATGGAGGCTGGTCTTTAAGCCTGACTTGGTTCCAACTCTGAAAATGTTCCTGAAAGAAGATACTGTAGCTAACCAAAGGGCATGCTAAAAGAAAGTTCTGAGACAAGGTGCTTGGTGCAGTTTACAAGTCAATAGGGCCATTATTTATGAAAATATGGCCATATGAAAATTGACATTTGGAAACATTTCTGACATTTGGGTATAACCTACCATTCATTTGTCCTTTCAAAATGTACCATTCAAATGTATGAGAGCTGTCACGCATCGCACACAGCAATGGTACATGCTAGAGGGTCTGAACAAAGATGGGTGTGACCCATTTGAGCCTGGCAACAACATACTAAAAAATTGGGGCTCTGGCATGTTTAGAAAAAAACCTCCCCAATCTGCTCAACTTTCACAGAGGGTGTAAGATTTGTCATGTCTCACCCCATCATCACTTGATTATTCAAATATACCAATTTTTTTTTTCAAGATGCACCAGAGGGGATTTGGTGCTGTGGGCTTGCACTAAGCCCACTCACACTGTGTGCACAATATTTGGGGTCTCTGGGATGTTTCTTTGAGATAATATGAATATTTGAAATATTAATAAAAAAACATTAGGGAACCTGGTGACCTTTCGACCTTTGTGCAGGTTTTTAGGCACCTTAACATGCACTAAGTATCACCAAATTAATGTCAGCTCTTCACTGCAACACTGACTTTCAGTTGCAAAAGTTTGCAAGTATCTAGGTCAAGTATAAAGGGTCAAGATAGTGAAATGTTCTTAAGAAGGCCTTTTGAGACCTGAGATTCCCTTAGGTCTGAGTCCATTTGGGAACATTATTGACGTTTAGGCTGAACAGCATGGGGTGTTACCAAATGTCAAGACTATTCCTGTTTGTCATGACATTTGACAAAGATAAGACTATTTCAAAACGATACATTTATTTATTTTATGAGACTATTTCATAATGACACATTTTTTTATATCATGGGACTATTTCATAACGACACATTTCCCGTTCTTATATTCAAATTATGGGGGCGTGGTTATCTCACAGAGCCACAGACACAAGCTAAGAGAAGACAGAGGCCAGTTTTCAGTTTGACAACAAGACATGGAATCACACAGTAGCTAAGTACCAGGTGGTTTTCTTGCTGGGTTTGGCTCCTTGCACCCTGCTCTGCACCAACTCTTGATGATGGTTTATGGAGTTTCCTGATGTACAGATAGCTTTAACATTACTTGTTGCTAGAGTAATGTTAAATCCTAATTGGTGCCTATGGTTGCTGCTGCTAGCCAATGTTAAGTTAGCTCAGTTAGCCATGATGCTGTGCTTGGTTAGGTTGTCCCCACTGCCCGGGACTGAAAACCTCCTCCTTCTGGCGGTCCAAAGCTCCTGTAATAGAGGTGTAAACACAAATACTCCCCCCCAGTGCGCCGAGCTCCCAGTCAGCTAACGGTTAATAGGAGAGCTAGCGTCCCTGCTAACGAGCTAACGGAGTTGACGGCATTCAGCGGTTACTTTTTTGCAACAAGTAAAGTGATCCGTTCATCAGGAAACTCCATAACTCGCCGAGTGTTGAGGCAGAGCAGGGTGCCAGGAGCCAAACCCAGCAAGAAAACCACTTTCTACTTAGCTACTGTGTGATTCCCTGTGTTGTTGTCAAACTGCAAACTGGCCTCCGTCTTCTCAGTGTCCTGTCTGCGGTTCTGTGAGATAACCACGCCCCCTTCATTTGAATAAATGAACGGGAAATGTGTCAATATGAAATAGTCCCATGAAATAAATAAATGTGTCATTATGAAATAAAAGTCCAATGTAATAAAAAGCTGTTTATTTATTTATTGAACCATTTTGACAAATTTTTTTATTTCATGGGCATATTATGTATTTATCTAATATTGAATGAAATGGCATTCCATACAGAAATGTTCCTGGGTGTCACTGTGTGGGGGATGGGCCGCACATTCTGTATGAAAATGTGAATTTCAGGCGGTGTAAGAAAGGGGCCTGTGGTCAAGTCCTAAAATTAAGACCTGTAAGAGAGGTATTGTTATGAAATTAACACAACAAAGTCTGATCTTTAAGTCTAGAACAGATTCCAAATCTGTTCTGGAAAGAAGATAGCTAACCAAAGGTCCTACAGAGTCAGCGTTCAATTTGCTAAAAGAACGTCCAGAGACAAGGTGATTTGTGCAACTTTGAAGTCAATAGGGCCATTTATTGTGAAAATAAAGCCATATGAATAGGTGACATTTAGGAACACTGGCTACTTTATTCTGAGGTATGCCAAATGTCAGAACATAATGAATTGACAGAGAGAGTATAATGGAACACCACCTGTCACTTTTTGATCCGAGTTTGATTGATTTATGACTTATTAAGCCCCGCCCCTTTTATATCAAATTCACCCCCCCTCCT
>CM022491.1:21552436-21562862 GCA_011952105.1 Coreoperca whiteheadi | reverse complement strand
GGACGACCACTTAAGACCGCACAACAGCCCGTCAGGGAGGCGTCCGTCGTAAGCAGTCTGCGACGACACGGTGCGCCGAGAGTGGGACCCAAGGCAAGAAACCGGGGTCTGAACCACACAGCCAGTGCACGAAGCCCGAGGTGCGTCACTTCTAATAGCCGGCGAGGATTGGCCTTTGGATGGAATCCCTTGGCTCTGAGCCACAACTGAAATGGTCTCATGTGTAACAGCCCCAAAGGAATCACCGTGGAGGCTGACGCCATGAGACCCAGCAGTCGCTGATACTGAAGAACAGTGAGACTGCGACCCAGCCCGACCAAGCCTAAGGCACACCGGATGGTATCGATCCGAGCGGGAGACAAGTGCGCCCGCATCGCCACCGAATCCCACACAACTCCTAAATAGGTCGTTCTCCGTGAAGGAGAAAGAACACTCTTCTTGGCGTTGAGTCTCAACCCGAGAGAGACCAGATGAGCCAGCACAACATCCCTGTGCCGGAGAGCCACCTCTCGAGACTGCGCTAATATTAGCCAGTCGTCGATGTAGTTCAAAATGCGAACGCCCTGGAGTCGCAACGGAGCCAGTGCCGCATCCATACATTTCGTGAACGTGCGGGGTGACAAGGCCAGGGCGAACGGAAGAACCCGAAATTGGTACGCTTCCCCTCCGAAATCGAAAATCAGGAACTTCCTGTGTTTTGGCAATATTTCTATATGGAAATATGCGTCCTGGAGATCGATCGTGACGAACCAATCGCAATGTTGAATTTGCGACACGACCATCTTCACTGTCAACATCTTGAACTTGAGTGCTTTGACCGAACGGTTCAGGCGTCGAAGATCCAAGATAGGGCGCAGCCCCCCACCCGTCTTGGGGACCAGGAAGTACCTGCTGTAGTAGCCCGACTCCCTGTCTGGCAGGGGAACACGCTCTATGGCCCCTTTGAGCAGAAGAGAGTGCAGCTCTCGCAACAGTACTCGCGCCACCTCCAGTCTCATGGAAGTGGAGACCACGCCGTTGAAAGCTGGGGGATGACGAAGAAACTGGATTCTGTATCCTAGACGAATGGTGTTCAGCACCCATGGGGAGACGCCTGGCAGAAGCGTCCACGCCGCCAGGCTCTCCGACAGCGGAATTAATCTCACTACCTCCAGTGGGGGGGGGATTAGGGGCCCTGCGTTCTGTATCAAAGCGGGACCTACACCTGGGGCACAGCACCTGTCGCCGGAACCTACTACCCCCCGAGTCACCAAAGGAGGCGGAGGGGGAGAGGTCCCGGGAGGATCGCAGGATGGGGTAAGCAGATGTACGATGCGCCCCGCCCCGTGGGGAATAACCCCCACCAGACCGGGTGCAGGACCATCAGGAACGCTTCTTGTCAATGACGGTCCTGAGGTCCTGCCGGGACGGTCGCTGAGGTCGGCGAGCCGACCCCCAGCCTTGACGAGGGGGGGCTCGACTCGCCACGCTCTGTTTCTGCACCTCCCTAGGTCTGGAGGGGCCCGAAGCAGGCTGGGCCCCACCCGGAGTGCGGCGAGGGAGAAACTGGGAAAACGCCTCCTCCTGTTTCTTGGCCTCCCTAAAGTTTGCTACGACGCTTCCCCAAACAGACCTTTGGGGGAAACCGGGGAATCCAACAAGAACGCCCGTTCTCTGTCCTTAATCCCCGAGAGGTTAAGCCACAGGTGCCTCTCCGTGCTCACTAAAGCTGACATAGAGCGGCCGATGGCACGGGCCGTTTGCTTGGTGGCGCGGAGAGACAGGTCCGTTGCCCGGCGAAGCTCAGCAAAAGCCTCGCTATCCACCGTACCACCCTCACTCAAGTCTTTAAGGAGGTCGGCCTGGTACGCTTGCAACACCGCCATAGTATGCAGGGCAGCACCCGCCTGACCCGCCGCCTGATACGCCTTCCCCACCAACGCCGAAGTAGTCCTACACGGCTTGGAGGGGAGGACAGGCTTCCTCCATGAAGATGCCGACCCAGGTGAGAGATGGCTAGCCAGCGTCTCTTCAACCCGCGGCATCTCCATATACCCGCGGGCTGATGCTCCCACAATAGTCGAAAACGTCGACGTCGATGGGACAAACACACGCGCGGTATAAGGGTGAGACAACGACCTAGATAACTCATCGTGGAGATCCTCGAAGAAAGGGAGAGGCTGCGGACGTGGCTTCTCCCCACTCCCAGAGAGAAACCTATCCGCCAGTTTGCTACGTTTGGGAGGTTCATCCTCACGGGGCCAGTCCAACTGCAATCTGGCCACCGCTCGCGTCACCACCTCCAACAGCTCCTCGGCGGACTTATTGCCGTGCGAGGGTTGGTGGGGCGGCGGCTCCAGGTCCGCAGACCCGAGGGAAATCACTTCCTCATCGCCCCCTGCGCGAGCCGAAGAGGCGCCGCAGCGCGCTTCGGAGTCACGTGGGGAGACACATAGATCCGGCGGCTGAGCAGGCGAAAAGGGCTGGCCCGTCCCCCGCTCGTCAGCCAGATCCATCTCAGAGCCCCACGATCTAAGCGCAGGTGCGGACCGAAAGTAAGTCAGACGGGCCCGCAGCGTCCTAACAGAGAAGGACTCGCAGTGCCGACACTCGCCCGAATCAAAAGCCGCGGCCGCGTGCTCTTCTCCCAAACAAGCCACACAGTAATCGTGCGTGTCCGTGTCAGCCAGAAGTCGAGAACACGGGGGCACGCAACGCTTCGGTCCTCCACTCATGACTGCAAGCTCTAGCACACCACACAGTAACGGTCTGAAAACAAAGAGACCTGAAGGCTGGCAGCTGGAGCTCATCTACTTATAGCCTTGGGCTACAGGTGCGCTGGTGACGTCACCCGCCAAGGCTATAGTTCGCTTGAGTCAATTTCATTGACGTTTTTAAACACACTTTTCACAGCCGGTCACGCGGAGACGTTCCCATATGCATACTGCATGCAGCATCGAGTGAAGCTTTTGAAAGGGAACAAGACATTTTTATTGTCATTCAGTGGAAAGTTATTTTCTGTCTAAGTCAGTTACCTGACTTCAATCCAACTGAACATGTAGGTCGTAGAATTCAGACAGACATTTACTGCAAAGGACTCCAAATATTTCATATATCGTGTATTTATTTTAGTTTTACTTATCCAATACAGTTTGGTCTCCAAAAATCAGGGCTCCATATAATTATAATGTTGAGAACTCTCCAGCTTTATATGCTTTTTCATATTGTGAAACCCAATCTCTAACCAGATTTGACTGCTTCCCTAGCATGGCCTACATCTATGCATAGAAGGGCCTATAGGTCTTACACTCTCCATCTGATGTACAGTACATGTAAGCAGCCTCATTTGAATACAGAGTCAGTACTTTAACCTCACGGTCATGGTTTCATTCCAGTTCAAATGTGTGTAAATACAGAGGCAAAAAAAACATAAAATGCATCACTCTTCTACTACTACAGACTGATCTGTATGTACCTGTTGTAATATCAGACTTGAAGTGATAAATAATAACATGCCTGGTCAGTAGAGACATCAACACTGAGCCTTTTCTTGCAGCAAATAACAAAGACAAAAGGCGTCTACATGATCAAATGTGTGTTGACTGTGAAAATCCTCCTAAAATAGCAGGGAGTGAAGCAAAGACAGGCTCATTAAAAATGTATTAAGGGTATAGCAGCCCCTGTGTTTCTCCTTGCTCAGGGATGCTTCATGGCTCAACAAAGGCTGAGGACATTTTCACATCCAACAATGCCTTTTACTCTCCAATTAATTTCCACCATTGTTTCCAACTGCTTTAAGGATGCATTGTGCCAACTACTTTCTTTTATCTCCAAAACTGCAAGTTCTACACAAATATGTAGACGCTGTCCACCCCTATGCAATTGCTCTTTTAAAATGCATTATTTACATACACATGTATTTTTTTGCACCTGGATAACGCCACTGTAAAAAGTGACTTGATGTTCAAACATTCAGTCATTTTAGCTCTTCTGATCTTTAATTTTTCTTTATAAGATTCACAAACACTGGTAGCATCTTGATATATGTCACAGCATGTTGATGTTCTTTAAAGCACCAGGATAGGAATAACAGATTTTATCACAGCTACTGTCTGTTTGTGTGCTGTGGGTGTCGGTTGACACATGTCAAATTGGCGAGGGTCAGCGATGTGGCATGTGCGTGTTGCACTTAAGACAAGCTCTAGAAATCCTCTCAAAAGCACCCTGACTCAAGTGGTTTAAGACAGCTCCTCTGTTAACATTCTCCACCTTATTCCCAGGAGTATTAATAACTCTTATCAGTCATAATGGGTTCAATGATAGATATAAATAATAAAATAATGTAGCTATGTCTGCATTAAAAAGAGAAGTGAAGCAAACATTTAAAAGTAAAGCAAATGTTACTTTCCCTAGTAACAATTACTTTCAAATTCAATTCAATGTTATTTATACAGCCCAATATCACAAATCAAAATTTTGCCTCAAAGGGCTTTACAATGTGCAGTTAACACCTGGATTGGATATGCATTACATAAATATTAATTGTATTATGTTTTAAGGGGAAATGAGCAGGACACTCTGAAATAAGTAATATAATGGCATATGCAGTGATCTTTCATGAAGATAATCTTTGATATTTTTGTATCCTTTACAAAATGGAGACTTTTCTGGAAAAACTCATGAAAGATGTCAATTCACTACTTCACTTTCATATAAGTATGTATGTATGTATGTATTCATTCAGTCTAATGTGATCATAAGTTGTAACTAACAGCTTTATTGATGTTTTTTAACACATTGACTAATGCTTTATATGTTGTAATAAGCCATTTTTTAAGCCACTCTTTTCTGTTGCTTTCACACAAAACACTCCAAATTTTCCCCTCCCTCCTAGAAGAGCTGCAAGCCACCCATTACATGAAATCAACTTGCAGGAAAACCACAGCTCTCCACTGAATAACAAGATGATCCATCTAATGACGAGCCCTCACCACTTTATGTCCCCCGTTGTGGAGCCTCCAATTAAATCAGTTGAGACGCTGCTTCATGCTGAAGTAAGATGCAGATCTCTGCCCATCTCCCAAATTGTTTAAGGCAGTAATACCAGTAAGCTCGTCCTTATGTCTGACCCCCTACTTTCCCACTTAATAAGACTTTAAATGGTGTCCCCTGAGTTTCACAATGCCCCCCCCCCAAACTCAATCAATGATGAGATTGGTTTGCCAGCAAGGTAGCATTAGGTTAGTATTTCGAATTGAAGTTATGGTGCAGGGGACGAGTGGCTCAGGTCCTGCTCGTTGGCCTCCACCTTGAGCTGCTCGGTTGTCCTTCTGGACCCATCATCTTCCCTTATGTTTTACACCCCACACTTTTCATCATAATTATATATATATATATAAACTACAATTTTGCCATTGCCATCATAATTGTATATGTTATGGTTTTTATGCCATGAATCTATTCTGTACTTAGGACATCTATTGCAAGTCTGTCCATCCTGGGAGAGGGATCCCTCCTCTGTTGCTCTTCCTGAGGTTTCTATCATTTTTTCCCTGTTAAAAGGGCTTTTTTGGGTAGTTTTTCCTTAGTCGAATGGAGGGTCTAAGGACAGAGGGTGTCGTATGTTACAGATTGTGAAGCCCTTTGAGGCAAATATGATTTGTGATATTGGGCTATATAAATAAAATTGAATTGAATTGAATTGAATTAGACTTTTTATTTACACTTACAGTACTTGTGTGGGCCTTTTGCCCCTTCATCTCATTGTTTTCTTGGTGTGCAGCATAATAGCACCACCCTCTACATTTGCTATAACACCAGAAATTAAAAACTGTAAACCATTACATTATAAAAAAACAAATGCATCACATTGTTTCAAATACAAATATCAGCGTAGAATACAAAATAAGCACAAACTGGAAGTTAGGGAAAGAAGTCAAGAGAATCTAGAATGTATCCAGAATGTAGACTTGCTCTGGAATATATTTTCACAAATAACTGACATTTAAATGAATCATTATGAAGTCGAGTGGCCAGGAGAGTGATTATAAAATCCACTGTCATGATAGGATGCAGTTAGTGTACCTGAAGACAAACTGAACAGTGAAACAAACAAAAGTACAGTAGCTGGAGCACCATGGTGTAACCTGTGAAAATAGACACTGCTGATGTGTGGCCACATTATCCAACAGCTTACTCAGGGGCATTGTGATGTGTTGTCAGAGACTCAAAATATTGGCTGAATATAAAAGGACACTAGCTTGGGTTCAAAGTGTAGAAAGAAGACAGTTGAGTTAAAGGTGCTATCGATAACATTTTGCCACTAGATGATGCCATGCCCTCCCTTTCCATTCTAGTGGTTGCCAGTTCACTGCACAACATGCATATTTCATGGTGGAGTGGAGTGAGACAGACTCAGTCAAGTGATGAATCTTTTGAGATAGAGTAATTTATTTATTTTGCAAAATACAGCTATAGATTTAGGTTTGTGCGGTGATGTTTCATCTAACGTTATCTATGTAATCTTAGGATATAGCTAGCTAGCTTTAGGTAATGTTTAGCTTGTCATTTAAGTGTCCAACGTAACATTTTTCCCCATTTGCCCATTTGGCCGGTAGATCAGAGTTTTACTGGCACCTTATACATTATCACTGGCCCGGCAGCTAATAAAATGTAAATAATCCCCCCCCCCCCATCATTTAATAATTATAGGGACCCTATATTGCAACACTTTTATTGTAAAAGGACATTTCAGTCATCTTTACACTATAAGACATTAGGTAAATCTTAAGTTTTAATTCAAAGAGTACAGTATAGTACATTGTATGGATGCTATTAAAACCCATAGCGCTCAACATTATAAAGCCAGCTACTGTAAAGGTGTTGTATGCGGTTTAATAATCTGGACCCAAAACCAGACCACAGGTTTATTTCACAATATCCAAGAAACAAATTAACTTGAGGGACTTGACGTTTCACTGCTGCGAAGGCAGACAAACAGGGAAGTTGCTGGTTAGAGCACACAGGGGTGTATTCCAGAAAGCATGGTTAGCTTACCATCTGGTAAACTCTGAACTCTCGGTTGATCAACTCAAAACCTGCTTACTCTGAGTATGTCCGTTCCAAAACACGTGAAAAGAGTTAGTTCAAATGACCTAACCGAGAGTTAATGCACGTGCACGCTAAAAACATAAAGACACTTCCAATGGAGCGCCGAATTCATGAGTCACAATGGAAACTCAAGGGGAAAAAAAACGAGCAGCATACTTCACAGAAACAGAGTTGGAGGTTTTAATGCTGGCTTATGAGGAATTCAAGCCCATTATCATGAGAAAAAGTAATACAGCTGCATCAGCGAAAGGAAGAGAGTTGGCTTGGCAAACAATTAGCGACAGAGTAAATGCGTGAGTTTAAAAATATCATAACTCTCTCCCAAATTTAAATCTTCAACACTCTCCCTTTTTATTATAGTGTACAATTAAATATACATTTGAATAAGTTGTATAACTATTCAAGCATTACTTTTTCCCCTGCCACCAGTTTATTTAGGGTATATATAAAATTATATATTGACCCTGTAATATATTGGCTTCTTGTTTAATAAGATGTAATCCTTCTGGAGCCAGAAGAACTCTGTCCCAAGTCACACACTCTACGTTGGAGTGTGTTTTTGCTCCCCCACGGAGCCCTCGGGAACTCGGTCTCTTAACACTAAAACTTTTTTTTTTCTTTTCCTGTTATGCGAGTAGATAGAAGAAAAGGCCTTGCTTAAGAAGCCTGGGAGAGAGGATATTCTTGAAGACTACAAGTCAGAAAATTCACTAATGCACCACACTCGGAGACAACTTGTTTCAGTCACTTGTGATATGACTGAGAGACATTGGTAAGATTTATAAAGGATTACAAAGGAATGTAAAAAAAGACTAACCTTGTAATGATGTAATTAATGTTTCTTGTACTATATAAAGAAAAATTATTAAAGATTGACTTTATTCACTCTACAGAAGGAGAAGTGTGTTCTGGGAATTATTACTCTATTTCCCTCGCTGAAGGATCCTTTTTCTCCAAAGGGCTATGTAAGTTTTAAAACCTTATTAAGAAAACACAGAACCAGATTTACAGAAAAGAGCTTTGGCGTTAGTTTTCATTTTAAAATAACTACAGTTGCTTATAAAAGTGAAAAGATTTCAAATCCTAGTGCATGAACCACAAAGAAGCAGAGGTGTCTTCAAAATATTTCCACGCTTGGATGTCATAGGACTGGTGAGTTGTAAATTAAATTAAGTCTTTAATATCCAGTGTTCCCTTTCAAGGGAACTTCAACGCTGCGTCAGCTGACGCTATGGGGAACGCCTTCAGCGTGACTGCCTCTGAATCTCTGTATCAACTTAGACCAATCTTGATTGGGTTTAACGTCAACACGTGACGTACGCCGGCGGAACCCGGAAGTATAAGGGGAGCCGGCTTCACTGTTGTCGTCAGTCTTCTGATCTTCAGCAAGCGCGCTGGGTCTCTGTGGAAATGACGAGTGTGAAGCGGTTTTTGCAGTGCTTCCTCCCTGCCCGCGGATTATCCCCACTGGCAACTCACGTGTTTTGGTTGGCTGTTTGGGTTGAGCGCTCGCTCTGTCAGCCCTCGAGGTTGACCGCGAGCAGCGTGAGCGTCTCTTCGGGAGCTCGCTCCGCTTGGTGCGGGTCCCACGGCTGCT
The DNA here is from genome assembly GCA_011952105.1 of Coreoperca whiteheadi. Lineage (NCBI taxonomy): Eukaryota > Metazoa > Chordata > Actinopteri > Centrarchiformes > Sinipercidae > Coreoperca > Coreoperca whiteheadi. The sequence continues at coordinate 21,554,176 of CM022491.1, read as the reverse complement.
GCGGCAGCCCGCGGTGAGAAACACGGCTAACATCCGCTAATTACCACCCGTTTTTTGGGACCGGAAGCCCGCATCGCGGCTTCTTCCGACCGGAACGGGGGACGTGTTCAGAGGCCACACACCTGTGTCTGCTGTCTGCACGGAGAGCAGGCTCTGTCAGCCCTGAGGGGTGACTGTGAGCAAGGTAAGTGCCCTCTCTGAGGAGAGATAAGACGCTCTGCTCTCAACCGACTGTTTGTTGTTTATTGAAACAGTCTACCCGCATTCGGGATCCGGAAGCCAGGCTGAGCCTGCAGCGTCTTCCGCCCTAGATGTGGAGCCCACGCAGAGAGGATCCAGTTCCGAGGACCTGGATGTCCAGAGCGTGGAAGGTGGTGATGTGGGTGGCTCGTCAGCCCAGTCACTGCAGCATGAGGAGCTGCTGGAGGTGATTTTCCCAAGAGAGGAAAATGGTGGTTAGGCTCAATATCGCCTGGCCAGCGGAGCAGCAGGACGCTCATCGCCGGAGTAGCTCGGTGAGTGTTTCCTTCTAGTCACACCTCCACGCCCACGTCGGGGCCTGCCGTTCTTCTGGATCTCCACACCGAGGTGTCGAAATCCTGGTCCAGGCCGTATTTGCACGGTTTTCTAGCCCAACTGGTTGCCGGTCTGCTTCAATCAGTTGGTGCAAGGAGAACGGCTAGGGCGGGGAGACGCTGGTGACGTTTATCGCCCAGGCTGCGGCCTCCCTTAAAACCCCGACGTTGCCTAGTAGGCCTTGTCACACTACATTGACTTTAGTGGGCAAGGCATACGGGCAGCAGGTCGGGCAGGGCATGTCCGCATGCCTTGGCATGCGTGCGGGTGTGCCCAGCCGACCTGCTTGGGACCTCGACTTTGGCGGAGCCCTCACATCCGAGGATGGACGGAGCTCCACCATGCTACGGTGACGGTTTAGCCCGTCACCAGAGGTCTCGGGCCTGAGCTGAGGGTGGACCACCTCAGCCTTCACAATCTCGCAGCTCTTACATGCTGGCTCAGAAAGCGAGTGTGGCCCAGCGTGCCCCTCCCTAGCGGCCTAGGGGCTCGCTCCAGCCTGCTCGAAGAGGACCTGAGAGGGAGAAGATGGACCTGAGGGCCGTGCTTCTCGCCCAGCAGGCCTCACAGAAGAGGCCCTGACTCGAGCGTCGGGCCTCAGAGGGTGCCCCCCCCATCGGGGTTGAGCACATGACTGCTCCCCCATTGTGCCCTCGGGAGCTCAGCCTATTAACCCTACCGCCGGTGGCGCTTCAGGGCATGGCGAGTTCCATGCAACCGCTGCCTTTAGACCTGCACGACTGTGCAGCAGTCAGGCCAGAGTTGTGTCCTCTACTGAGGCCTGTAGATGTTCCTTTCCGGTTAAATCCCGCCGTTCCATCGCTTCGGGGTACCGCAGCTCTCACATTGCAGGTTCGGGGGGCGGTCAGGCATATACATGCCGATCCTCGGGGATTTCCCGCCGCTGCAGCGCTTCGGGAACCGAGGCCGCCACTCCATGTCCCCCAGGCACCAGCCTCGAGCGGTTGGCTCACCTGAGGGACTCTTCTGCCCGCTTGAGAAGCTTGACCCGGCGTGTCGCACTGAGTTTGCGCACTGTCCGACAAGGTTACAAGCTTCGGTTCTGGTCCACCCCCCCCATGATTCCGAGGAATCTTGGAAATAGGGGTCGACCAAGTACAAGCATAGGTGATGGAGCGTGAAATACATTCTCTCTTGTACAAT
>CM022491.1:21512095-21551942 GCA_011952105.1 Coreoperca whiteheadi | reverse complement strand
GTCTCGCTGCCATACTTCCGGCATGCCTGTGAGCGGCTTGCTTCAGTCGATCAGAAGGCTGACGACAACAGTGAAGCCGGCTCCCCTTATACTTCCGGGTTCCGCCGGCGTACGTCACGTGTTGACGTTAAACCCAATCAAGATTGGTCTAAGTTGATACAGAGATTCAGAGGCAGTCACGCTGAAGGCGTTCCCCATAGCGTCAGCTGACGCAGCGTCTCGTTCCCTATCAGGGAACCATGGTTACCTACGTAACCTGGTACGTTTTGCTGGATGTTAGCCATGAAAACACCTAATCATTTATCTTCCTGGCTTATTGGCCGTATTATTTTTTGTCAAAATCTTTATTCTGATTTACACTGGTTTAATATACCACATACTGATATAAAATAAGAATCATATTCTCTCCATCTGTTACACTAGGCATGACTGTGCATTTGAAGCATTTAATAATGGAACATCATGACTTGTTCAAACACTTGTATCCAGGTAGAAACCTGATTCCTAAACATCATTTTATGTGACATTACCCATCTTGTATTCGAAAAATCGGACCGTTAATGCATATGTGGAGTATGAGGTTTGAGGCAAAACACAGGGTTTTCAAAAGCACACTTAAAAACTTCAAGAACATCACAGTAGTATCACTTGCATCAAACATCAACTGTCCATAGCATCCAAATGGGAAACATCTCCTTTGAACGATGCTGAGTACAGACCTTTGAAAACATTTAATGTGGATAATGAGGAAAATGGTGAAATGTTTGCCCAAGCCCTGCCCACTGTAGCAAAAGACATCTTCTGTACTAACTGGGTAAAGATCAGTGGGGTAGAGTACAGAGCTGGGTTAGTCATTTGCAGTGGCACAGAACAGGAAATGGCTGTGTTTTGCAGAATAAAAAAAATGCTTTTAGTCAACAGTGTGATCTACTTCATAGTGAACAAGCTTATGGTTGACCATTTCAGCGAGCACTTTCATGCCTACAATGTGATTGAAAGTTATGAAAAAGATGTGATGAAAGCAGATTGTCTTTAAATTTGTAATCCTTTTGACTTACAAAGTGCTTATGGTGGAGATGATAACCTTTATATTATATAGCCTTTATATATACCATTATTTTCTCTGTAAATGTGCATAGAGTTCAGTTGTATGGTGCTTAGATATTTTTGTCTTTATTAAAAAAAGGTGAATTCTTCGTATGTTTATTTATTTTTTCCTGTAGTGAAAAAGAATGTTCAGAACATTGCATGTAACACAACTGTCATAAATACAAAGTGTCATAAAATAACACTGAATGATTTAATTTAACACTTTAAGAGTAAGGGAGTAATGTTTAGTGTAAAAAAATACTGTGTTAAGAAAAAGCACTGTGGGTGTTACATTTTTAACACTATTATGGAGTTAAAATATTAACACTATCCAAAGTGTTCATTTAACTCTAAACTGATGAGAATTATAGTAACTCTAGGCCAGTGTTAAACACTATGGGAGTTGAAATAACACTGACGTTGTTGTTGTGCATGGTGCCAGGTTATAGCAAAAAAATACTAATTTCCAACTGTAGTCCCTGGACAGGTTGTTGTTAAACAACATATACCAATACAATACAATGCGTACTACACACCTCAAATATATCATCTCAAATACACCACTACTAAAAACCATACAAAAATTCACCCTTTCCCATATTCACAAAAAACACATACCCCTATCATTCACATATACATGATCACACAATTTCAATCAAACCAATCTTACTTTCAATCACACACAATTCACCACTAATGAGTACAAACTTTGCTTTGATAGCAGCCATTTCTTTGTCAGATGTGCGAACGTTTGAAAACTTGTACATGTTACGATCATTTGGCAAGCTATTCCATTGTCTCATGGCAACACCATAAAAGACAGATTAAGTGAAAGAGGTCCTACAGTTTGGAATGCTGCACTCTCCTCTAGAGGTCACACGAGTGACTCGAGTTGTTTTTTCAGAGCTCAATGTGACAAACCTTCTTAGAGGAGGAGCAGCCATACCAAAAATTATTTTAAAACGTACCCAGATAAATTATTAAGTTGTCGAAGTTTAGGAAATTATATTTGGAAAGAACATGACAGTGATGATACTGTCTGGATATCTTATCGTGAATCTTTAGTGCACATTTTTATATTGATTCAAGCGGTTTTAGGGCTGTTTTACAAGCCTGTGCCCAGCTTGTCATGCAATACGAGAAATGTGACAAAATCATCAATTTAAATACATGAGAGGCCTCAGTTGTAAGACACCCTCGAGTGTACCTAAAATTTGTCAGATTCAATTTTAAAGAGTTGCCAATTTTTATATATGCTTTTTAAAAGTCAGTGTTGAATCCAGAGTAACAGAGTACGTAAAATTGTCGACATTTTAAGTTTTTGTCCATTTATATAAATATCTGGATAACAGTTTTCTGTCTGTTTTTAAAATACATCGCAACAGTCTTTTCCACATTTAGTGTAAGACAGGAATTCTGTAGCCAAGCAGCAATCTTTTGCAATTCCCCTGTCAATCTCATGGCCACCTCTGTTATGTTTTTCCCATGAGAGAACAGGACAGTATCATCTGCATACATGAAGATATTAGCATAACACAATGAGGGGAGATTGTTGATGTATAAACTGAAAAGCAGAGGCCCAAAATAGAGCCCTGCAGGACTTCTATAGTGCAGTCTTTAAGTGGAGACAGTGTGTGATTTACTCGAACACACTGTTTCCTGCTACACAGGTATGATGAAATCCAATTTAATGTGTGAATGGACAGTCCATAGTTTGATAGTTTATTTATTAAAATACTGTGAGAGACCATATCAACAGCCTTTCGTAGGTTTGGGCTAGCGTCCAAGAACCATCCTAAGAAACATTCTAATTTTCCCTATGGGCCAAACATGTCTGAGGTGTAGGCCAAATAATAAACCTCTTTATACACTTTAAGTGCACATGTAACATGTTATTAATTTACTGTACAACATAATTACCAACAATAATTGAAATGTTGTGGCACAACAATAACATTGTGCTTTTTCATTAGGGGAACATGAGTGACACATCTGATGAAGACAAATTTATCTAGATCAAAGTCCCTCAGAAACCATCATACTTCTTCATTGAGCACAAAGAGTGAGATCAAATAATAAAAAAAGACAACCAAGAGCTGCAGTGGACAAACATCATTTCTAAAGGATTGAGGACCATCCATACTGCTCTATTGCATTCAAAAGGCACAGACTGAAGGTTTAAGGATAAATAGATAAGGATATAATTGAATCTGGCTGCAGAGATGAGGCTCCCACTCCTCAGGTGTTAAAAAAACATATCTTGGGAAGTACAACAGAAAAGTTTTCAGCACAGCAATAAGCTTCTCAGTCTGCAGATGAGGTCCTCCAGAAGGTATTACTTGAGGTGTTTCAGACTGACGCAGCAAGGTGCTTTGGACGAAAAGGCATGCAGTCACCAATCATGCTAGTTTGTGATGGGTATATGCTATTAATGCAGGCATTATGTTTATCATTTGCCAAGAAAAATCTTGTTAAGTTAGCTGAGATCAAAGTAGTGACTTATGAGGCAAAATAGTGAGGAGAGAGTTGAAATCATGAGTTAAGCTCAAAATACTATTATTAAGAGCATGGTCTAGACCTGCTCTGTAGGAGACGTTCAATGAGACAACTGCTGTTATGAATTGGCTATATAAAATGAAATGAATTGAATAATCATTGTACCCCAGCTTTGCATATTACATCTGAAATCCTGATGTGAATTGGATAACACATGAGAGTATGCTAAATTGTGTGCCGCACTATTGCCTAAAGTGAATATAATCACTTGAATCATATAACCCACATTAATCATAAATAAATGTTCGTGAGAATGTTTTGGTAACTAAATGAATGAAGTCACTAGGACTAAAGTTATTTAATGTGTAAAGATTGAAGCTGAGGGCGCAAGGAAGGAAGTGATGGCGACATGGCATTTAATGTGTCAAAAGTGAAGCAGTGTTTGACTGTTTGCGTATTCTGGAGAAATATCTATTGTGTAATATGGGTGAGATGAAAGAGAGTTTTTAGCTTTGTGATATAGTGAGTGAGATAAAAGACAGTGACAGTGAGAAGTGCGTGGTTAGTTCCTTGTGCCTCTTCTTCGAAACACGTCATATGAAGGAGAATGTGAGCTGGAACAGCTACGAAAAAGGACTTTAAGGATTTTGTCACCAACAGAGGATTTGAGCACGATAAGGATTAACCATCACCCCAGTGACAGAAAATCACAAATTTGGAATGAAGTTCCTTTGCTCAAACTGTGGATTACGGACATGAGACTCTTAGGAACATTTTTGGAGCTTTGGACGAAGCTGTGGATTGTTCATCAGAGACTTGGTCCTCTACAGGGAAAGTGGGCTCGCTCTGGCCAGAGACTCTGCTCTCTCCCACATCCAGACACAGATACATATTGAATTTAGACTCAGTTGTTTATTGTTTTTATGATTTATTTTATGATTCATTTGAATGATTTAATAGAAGTTTGAAATGTGATTTGAGTTGTTTACCACTGCCCCTTGCTTATTGCAATAAATAACCAAATTAAAGTTAAAGTATTTGTGTGACATTGATTATGAGTTCATCGATGGTAGTAAAAAGTTAGGTTGTTGTGTGCCTAACATTGTACAGGTTCTTACAGGTTACTCTAGCTAATCAAATTAACAGTCCCTTGGGGTTTGCCCGAACCACTAAAACCCATTCTAGCACCATAACAAGAGCCCAGATTATTTAGAGGAGAGCTGCCGTTAACGACTATCGAGCACGACTGATAGTTGTAGCTGACGCACAAGGACTATTCGGGCGGTTGCCGTATCAGAGGAAGAAGGGTAGCCGCTCGGACGTATGCAGTCAGAAGCTAGACGTGTCTCCTCGCCACCAGCTTAAACAGTCCTTATTCAATACTTTAGGGTAATACTCTGAGAGTCTAAGGATTGGACCGTAGAAGAGACTTTAATTTCCCCTATCCCGGCACTGGAGGATACTTCTGTAGCAATTGGGAGTATGTCCGAGATGCAGATCCCTCAGTCCCTGGAAACACATCGACTCGGTGTCCCTTGATTGTGGACATAGAGCTGCAAAAGTACTGACCGTGAGGCGATTGGCTCTGGTATAACCAAGTGCTGGTCCCCAGAACAGCATACCCACCTCAACTCTCTCCTTTTCAACAGTGCATAGTCCATCCCTCCGGTCCTCATCAGGCACAGATATAGCCACTTATTCTAATCAGTGTCCGCAGCAGCTCCCCTCCATGACCACAGTTACGGTACCTAGCCAAGTCTAGCATTAACATTATGGTAACATTACATTGCTAGTATGGGAAGTTAATCAAGCTAATCCACAGACCTTGTTGTGAGCAGTTTCATGTAGGATCTATCGGAAGAAAGAAAATAGTTCCTACATGAAACCGCTCCCAACAAATCTGTAGATTATCTTGAGTAACCAGGTCATGATTTCTGTAAAGAAACATTGATGTTGAGTATTTGAAACGTATTTTTTTGGAGCTTTGAGCACCACAACCCGAGTGCCACATCTTCTTCTTTTCCTTACGGCTGTTCCCTTTCAGGGGTCGCCACAGCGAATCATGTGCCTCCATCTAACCCTTTCCTCTGCATCCTCTTCACTCACACCAATTAACTTCATGTCCTCTCTCACTACATCCATAAATCTCCTCTTTGGTCTTCCTCTAGACCTCCTGCCTGGCAGCTCCAACCTCAGCATCCTTCTACCAATATATTCATAGCCCTATTATATTTTAAAAAATGCAGACATCTCTACGGCCGATATCTCCATAACTCGGCAACTCACACCAAAACAAAATAGATGGATAAATAGCACTGTAGGTAAGAGGAAAAATATGTATTTTTGATTTTGGGGTGAACTGTCCCTTTAACATTGCATAATGTAAGCTAACTAACGTTAAGTTAATATCATTAGCAATGTTGGGCGTCTGAATGCTGGGCGTCTAACCCAAGGCTAATTCATTAACTAACTAACGTTAATCAGCTAACAAGCCATGTGCAGACATGGTGACACCACATACATGCTAATTATTGCTAACAATTTATAATTTTATTCACTGAAAGAATTGGAACAAAATTATTGGACGGTCTGTTGGTACAATTAACAGCACAGCAAGCCATATTTTTCTTCAGATATTTTCATGAAAAAGTCTCCTATGGCACAAACACAAGGGGTCAAGTTCGGCGACTGGCGGCTAGCAGACAGCAGGGCGTTTCCTGTGTAGTGAGACAAAAGAAAAAAACATGCCTCATTGAATGCACCTATTTGATCAGATTATTTATTTATTTAAGAGGAAAAGAGAATAATGCATATTAATGAACATTAAACAATGTAAATATACCGGATTATAGCCTTAGGCTAATTTCCATCTGCAGACCCCCTGGCAGGTAGATGTTACACACTAAAAAGAAAAAACGACTATATACAACACAGTAAGGACAAGTAAAAACACCTCGATACAGCAAAGTCAAAATTAGTATAGACAATAGAACAAGTTAATAAAAAGAAGGGCTAAAACATTATTGACAATTAAATCTGTATTGCACTGGTGCACTGGACTTTGCAACATTGCAAATAAACAATACCTCCTAGGGCGATTCATAACTACTCAGTGTGCAGATAAGATTAAAATGTGAAATCTAACATTTTCAGTCAGTGGTAAAGACAAAAGTAGTGCAAATATAAAACAAATTTATTTGAATGTCAAGCATGTTTTTTAAATAAAAAGGCATAAAACACAAAAATGTGGACAATATTCAAATCTATAAATGTAAAAGTAAACACGTTTTTCAAAATACGATCAACAGACTGGGCCTGTGCAGAAGGTAACAGCTATGCCTAAAGAGCTGCAGAGTCCATGAATTGGTGGGGTGAAAAGGTAATAAAGAATGTAGGAATGATGAAGAGCAGATATGGTAATGTTATGGCTACAGATGTTATATTTTAACAACCATAATAAAAATAAAAAACAAACTCAACATTAGTCATGATAGTCAGGGCTATGTTTTGGTGTTACAAAATGAATCCTTGGTGCGGTTAGCTCACCCGGTAGAGCGCCTATCCCATGTGCGAGGCTACAGGAGGTGGTCTTTAAGGCAGTTAGCTACTGTTATTAAAAACATATAATGTAAAATAAACTCCATCTTTCAAAAATAGCCCAGGACTAAATGTGAGGGTGTTCAACAACATTTAAGCCACAAACAAATGCAGCTATAACACTGATGTCAAATTTCCACAAGATTGGCACCAGCCTCCCACTGGCACCTTTTGAGTCAGAGGCAAAACTATGACCTTCATGCCAGGGTGCTGGAGGTGAAGCTGGTGCAGGTCCTCCTTGATCATGTTGACCAGCTTGACGTTGCTGACCTCCCCATGTCTTTGCCGCCACAGTGGATGATGAGGACATCCGGTGCTGCTCTTCCTCACAGTCCACCGCAGCAAAACCAACAGACACAGATGTCCAGCATGCTGAGGTTGCTTCCCAAGGTCTCTGCAGCTTTGTCACCAATGATCCACACTGTGATTATGGGAGGAAAATAAATTAGTGTAATAAATGCTTAAGGTAAAGAAAAATATAAAGTTAAATATAGAGGGTGGCTCAGTTTTCCATGCTTACAAAACTTGAAAATATAGATTACAGTCTTTAACATTGTTTGTTGTCCTTTGAAGACAGACAATTTAAAATCAGCTGTCTAAAGTCAAGAAGCAAGACTGGTACTTACAAATTATGCTGTATGTAGCAGGTGTGGCTCACAGGTGGCCATGACCTCAACAAGAACTGAAAGAAATACACATCTTGTAACAAATAAAACGTTCCTTTCTGTCTCAACAGTCATATCTCATACAGCGCTGCCGGTAGCAGTACACTAATCAAAATCAAAGTAGTGGTGTGGGGAATTACAATCTATCTGTAATTACATTTTTCCCTTGTTAACAGGAGTGTGTGAAAAAAGAAAAATCTACTCTAAGATTGCTTTTATCTGCGCTTTATTTATTTGCAAAGAGGTTCAATACATTCACGACAAGCTGCAGTGAATGATGAAACCAAGAGTACAGAAACTGCAGGATATTTATAAACACAAGTCACAGTCTCATAGGGTACATCAGAAAGATAAGCTGCAGGGGCCATGGTCAGTAATGATAGTAATGAAAGTGATATAATTCCTTAATAGGCTAATTTTTTGATTTGCTTCCAATTGTTCATTAGACATGTATTAAATTAGTAGTAAACATTAAACTAATACTGGTGGGCAGGTCGTCCACCAATCAGAATGGTCGGCGTGTCAAAGTGTCCTTGAGCAAGATACTGAACCCCAAATTGCTCTTGAGGGCTGTGTCTTCGGTGTGTGAATGGTTAGATTACTTGCAATGGTGGGAAGTTAGCTCCTGCTATCAGTATGAATGGGGTGAATGCGATATGTAGCGTAAAAGCGCTTTGAGTTGTCGGATGACTAGAAAGGCAAATGGTCCGTTTACCATTTACTGGGCAAATTTCTGCAAGTCTATTATAGTCTAGTATAATCTCACTAAGTTTTGTTGTATAGTTTCTGGTTAACTTAACTCAAGAGTAAGCTGGGACGGCGACTGGGTAACGTTACCAACCATATGCTGCTAACCGCATACCACAGAGTTAGCAGGCTAGCAATGCAGAGTAGCATATAGCCTAGCTTCTTAGCCTTAACTAGCTTGGTAACTTTGAGGTAGAAGGTAGTGTTTCAGGAAGGTGTTCCAGGCACCTCAGCTCCACGTCTTTGCCCATGTGTGGTTATACGGGAGTGACACGCTACCAAGATGGCGATGGCCAGCACCACCCACTTTGAGTTTCAAAACGGCTTATCAGAAACCTACGCGTGACATCATGGACAATACCGCCATTTTTATACAGTCAATGGTCCCAAAAGCACACTATTAAACACTATTTAGGATTGTATAGTTTACGGTTTTGACCGTTAGTAAAAAAAAGTATTGTATTGCACCATTTCAAAATAACAGGAAGCGATACAAGTCTACAGACAGCAATCACACTTCAACGTTGAATAGCTACTGTATTAGAACAGAATTTAACTTAACAGTGAGGACAAAACGTTTTTTTCCCCAAGGTTTCTTACCCCCCCAAACAGGTTCCTGCAGCTGTCACATCACATCATTTGGTTGATAAAGGTGACACAGGTGGACTTGACTGTTTCCTCAGGGACCATAGAGTTTATTTGGTTTCATTTTAAAAACAAGGGAAAATGAGGGTCAATTCCAGACTTAAGATGTCTAAATAAATACAAAACTGAAAACTGCCAATGGTCACTTTCGAAATTTTCCTCTTTTAAAACTTGGAAAAATAGGTTTCTTTTCAATAAACGGTTACTCTTACTCCCTTTGATGAAACCTCTACATTGAACAATACTGAAACAAAGGATCATTGGGCAGCTAACTATGAACAAACTAAAATCAATGAGGACAATCACATAAATCGCACTGAATGATTAATCTGCTTTCTTCAGGAAATGCAGCAACACTGAAAGCTCTATAGTCTCACTCATGTGCTCTTAACTATTGTTGCCACCATTTTCTACAATCTTGCGTTTCTTCTCCTCCGTTGAGACTTTGAAGACATTGGCTCTGTAGTATTGCAGTTCTTTAATGCTCTCCCAGATGTCATCCAACGCTCTGAAGGACAAAACCATAGTTTTAACTTTATACCTTGTATTATGCATATTCCTGTGACCCTTAAAAGTGAGCGCAGACCAGAGATGGACTGGGACCAAAATTCGGCCCTGGCATTTTGGCCCAGAGCGGCCCAGTCTGGGCCAAAAGGCTAGGGCCCATTTTTGCCAGACCAAACTTAAACAATAATTCTAATTAATTTTAACTTGGACCTTATTTTCAAATTCTGTTGGTTATAACAGTGCACTTAAAGTTAATTACTGAGATGTCAAAAAATGTGGCAATATCACAATAAAAGTCAGATTTTGGCAAGAAAAGGACTAGACATATTTTAAAGGTCCAGTCTGTATTTTTTCATTAGGGTGTATAATCACCTGTAAATAAGAATTGTTGTGTTTTCATTACCTTAGAGTAAGCCGTTTCTTTTCAAGAGAACTCGACGCTGCGTTAGCTGACGCTATGGGGAACACCTCCAGTGCATCTGAATCTCTGTACAACTTAGTCCAATCTTGATTGGTGTAACGCCAACATTTGACGCACGCTGGTGGAACCGGACGTTATAAAGGCAGCCGGCTTCACTGTTGTCGTCATTCTTCTGATCGTCAGCAAGTGCTCTGGGTCTCTGAAAACGATGAGTGTTAAGCGTTTTCGGCAGTGTGTGCCTCCCTGCTCACGCTTTATTCCCACTGGCAACACACACGACATGTGCGTTACCTGCCTGGGAAGGGAGCATGCTCTCTCAGCCCTCGAGGGGGTTGACTGTGTGCATTGCAAGGGTCTCCCCGTGAGGAAGCTCCACCCTCAGCTGGCGCTCTTTGAGGAGAGCAGCCAGCTCTGAGCTCCATGAGGTAAGGGCCCCGCGGCTGCCAAGGCAGTTGGCCGTCTCCACTCGTGGGGATCGTAGATGGACCTAGGGGACGAGGGCGAGACGGCGTCGGCCCTTTTCCAGCTCTCGTCTGCTAGCTCCTTTTCCCACATTCGGGACCTGGAAGCCCGCGCTGAGTATGCGGCTTCTTCCGCCCTGGATGTGGGGCCTGCGCAGGGACGATCCAGCTCCGAGGGGGTGGACGTCCTTGGTGCGGAATCTGGATGTCCTTGGCGCGGAAGCTGGATGTCCTTGGCGCGGAAGGCGGTGACGTGTGTGGCAGTATGAGGAGCTGCTGGAGGTGGTTTCCCGCGCAATGGCTAGGCTCAATATCGCCTGGCCAGCAGAACAGCAGGAGCTCATCGCAGTAGTAAGCTCGATGAGTGTTTTCTCTTAGCCCCACTTCCATGCCCACGTCTGAATCTGCCATTCTTTCCAGATCTCCACACTGAGGTGTCGAAATCATGGTACAGGCCGTTTTCTGGATGGCTTTGTAGCCTAACTGGTCACCAGTGTCCTTCAATCAGTGGGCTCCCCAGCGGTCGAGGGGCTCGCAGCAGCCTGCTCGCCGAAGACCTGAAAGGGAGAAGATAAACTGGAGGGCCTTGCTTCTCGCCCGACAGGCTTCGAAGAAGAGGCCCTGATGGGTGCGTCGGGCCTCTGAGGGTGCCCCCCCTAGGGGTCGAGCACATTGCTGCTCCCCCACGGAGCCCTCTGGAAATTGGCCTCACTTGCAAGGCAAGTTTCGTGCCACCTATGCCTTTAGACCTTTACGGCTAGCGAAGGCTGCATCCGCTACAGAGGGCTGTAGACGTGCTTTTCTGGTTAAATCCCGCTGGTACTTGATGATCAGCTAAACTTCAAAAGCCATGTCGCCAGCATCATCCGGTCCTGTAGATTCATCCTCTACAACATCAGGAAAATCAGACCTTTCCTATCTGAGGCAAGAGTGGTCTTCAATGAACCAAAGAGAGCGCACGTAACTCCTCTCTTCATTAGGTTACACTCGCTCCCTGTTGTTGCCCCCATCAAGTTCAAAGAGATGCTCTTGGCCTACATGGCCACCACTGGTTCTGCACTATCATTTCTTCGCTCGCTAATACAAACCGCGTCTGGTGGTACTATACCAAAAAGGAAAAAAATCACTATCGAGCACCTTCCTTGGATCCGTTCCACATTGGTGGAATGATCTGCCTGCTCCTACAAGATCAGCAGATTCTGTAGCCACCTTTAAAAAGCACCTGAAAATGCATGACAATCTTCTTCTTCCTTTCTATCGCTTTTCATAATTATAAAAAAAAAAGAAAAAACTTCCTATCCTTAGCTTACTGTGCACTGTGCTTTAACAGACTAGTTTCTGGTGCAGGTGCGCTTATGCTTTTTGTTACCTTGTGTTGTGTTTTAACACCCACACTTTTTCTGTCGTTTTTCCAGTTTTGCACAAACCCCTTACGCTCCTCCATTTTCTCTGGCCGCTCTGTGTCTGCTCTCGCTGCAGCTGCCTCCTCTCTCCTCCCTCTCATGACACCGGCTTTGAGTGTAACAAGCTGATGACTGGCTTTTCTTCCTTAAGTCCCGCCTCTCTTAGTGTGTTAGACTTATCGGTCACCTTGTGCTGAGGAGGCGGGAACCTATGCTTATTTACATCTCCCTTTTCCAGGTACTTTTAATGAGTGTTTATGCTGTCGAGGTTTTTAAATAAGCTTGATTATATGTTTATATTTTGTTCTTAATATATGTTGTTTGTATATCTGGAGTTTGTAAGAAAAAGCAAGTCTACTTATTTTTTGACTTATTTTCTGTGTTCAGAGTGTGTTTTTATACTTTTCTAGTATCACTCAATTAAATGGGGAGCTTTTTATATCTTGCATGTTGGGCCTTGCTAAGCTAAGGCTAGCTGAGCATCGCTGCCATGTGGGGAGAGACAAAGGGACTTGGGCCTGTTGTAAAAGACAAGCCTGTTTGTTCACACTGAGGTGTGTACAGAAACTCAGACCTGACCCGGAACCAAAGCAGTCCTCAGTTGACCCCAATTTTACAGGCTGGCGTAGGACTACAACCGGAAGCCCGGTGTACAATGATGATGTCACAGGGGTCATAAAAGGGGACGACGCCCACTTGGAAATACTCCATTCCACAGCAACTCCGTTGCAACAGGAGGACACATTGGTCTCACAGTGACCTAAAAAAATTCCTAGGTAGGACAGATTCGTACTTGCTGGTTTGAGTGAACAGACAGTAGTCAGTGTTTCATGGAAACACATTTGGATCCCCCGCCGTTCATCCCGAACTCGTGCATGCAGAAGAAGCCCACCGCTCATCACGAGCTCCGCTGCTTAAGGAAGTGCAACGCCAGAGCCAGAGAGCTAGTGCCAGAGAGACAGAAATCTAGAGCCCAGAGCCGCCTTCCCCTCCAACGTTGACAGCGTGTCCCTCGTTCTCGCCCGCCAAAGGATATTCGCTAATCACAGAGCCACTGATCACAGTCCCTTCTCTCCGGTTAAAACGGACTGGCTAGATCGCTGGACAAAGCAATACCCCAAGTAAGAGGTTAAATTGTGTCTGGGCAGAGTTAGATATTATAACTGTGTGTTATTTAATCGAAGCTTTATTGTTGTGAATTGTACTTGTTTACGTTGAAAACCACGGCCGCCGCCGGTTGTGCTATTGTTACTTGTGTTAAAGTCCAGTTAGCTAACGGCGTTAGCAGTTGTCCTGTGTAGCTAACAGCTAACTTCATTAGGCTTAGGTTCAGTAATAAGACACAGACGGAAGTCTGGTCGGATTACGGTGGATGAAGTGAGTTATTACGCCTCCCACAGCGTCTGAGAAGTTCTTGCTCTCTATGTGTTTTTCTCTTTGTTTTAGAAGTTACCATTCTTGTATCCACCACGCCGGTAATTTTTAGCCTAGCCCTGTTGAGCCGACAGCTGTTACCAGCTTAGTAAACGCAGCTGCGGTATTGTTCTGAGAACGCCACCGCCCTCAGCCACAGCGCAAGGATCTCGTTTCTTTGTGTGAGTTAATGTTTGATATTTTATGTTAATAACCAAACCTACCCTACCTGAATCCCAACAGTGTTAGGCCGACATCTCACTGCTCTATAGTTTCAGAGACTGTTAGGCCTCATGGCAGCAGCATCCACCGTGAATCCGCTTGGTTTACTCCACGAGGCAACTGCAGTGGTGGCTCAGGAGCACAGGTTTTCCCCAAGGGGAAATCCTTTTCGCTTGATCAAGGTTACGCACAGATGCCTGCGCTCCTTGGTCATGTGGAGAGAACAGGTGTTCCTGACCCAGGGCCCAGTGCTGGGTGTGGTGTATCACTGTCGCACCCTCTCGACAGATGGCTCCATGGACGGGGCGCGATCATGGACGGCCGCTTGCCCGAGGTCTGTGGTTGACGCTGCACCGATGCCACATACATTTCCTGGAGATGCAAGCGGTCTTGTTGGGCCACCAAGTGCTTGTCTGCTCCAACAACACAGCGGTGGTCTCCTATATAAAGCGACGAGGGGGTGTGAGGTTGCGCCCTCTGTGCAGACTGGCACACCAGATTCTCTTGTGGTCCCAAGGAAAGTTGCTCTCTTCTAAGAGCACTTTTCGTGGCGGGGTACCTAAATGTGGGAGGGGCCAAGGGACCGGTTTGTCTTTCCACTGGCTACCGAGCCAGCACAGAGCCAGGTCTTACGTCACATCTTTCCCAGCAACGCTAGCGCAGCAGCGCCAAACACAAACACCGCCGTAGTTTGTACAGACGGAGATTACAAGCAAGAGTAACGGATGTACGTAACATTTATTTTTAACAATAACATATCAACTTTAGCCTCAGCATGTTGCTACCCTCCTAGCATCAACATTGCTGATAATCGATCACATTGCAGTTAAATAAAAATGTTTTAAGCGTTGCTGTAAGAAGCATAAGTGAAAACTGTTCGTTTTGTTGGTCACGGTAACCTCGCCCCCCGCTGCAGTAAGTGGTTCTCACTTCTAGACCAGCAATGATTTGGTGCTACTTACTTTCCCCCGCTACACTTGCAGTATGGAGCAAGTATGGTGGGTGGCTGCTCGCTAGGGAAGCACCACTTTATAACCAGTTTCCTTAGTGGTAGCTTGAGGATGAGGCCTCCGGCTCGAGTCAGAGTCCGTGCGTGGGACCTGACAGTGGTCCCACCCTTCGAGCCACTGAACAATGCATCAGACAGGTGTCTGGCCTTAAAATTGGCATTTTTGCTGGCCATAACTTCTTTCAAGAGAGTGGGAGATCTGCAGGCTCTGTCGGCGGCCCCTTGTCTGTCTTTCTCTCCAGGCGCTGTTAAGGTCTTCATGCATCCTAGGCGTGCCTAAAGTACCCACTGAGGTGGCCCGGCCGGTGGTCCTGCAGGTGTTCCATCCTCCTACAATGTCGGCAGAACAGGATAGTAGGCTGCGACTGCTCTGTCCGGTCAGAGCACAATTCGGACCAGTTGCTGGTATGCTTCGGGCCCCCTCGTAAGGCCTGCCTGGCTACCAAGCACACCATTAGCTGTTGGATTGTTGAGGCTATTACTACGGCTTATGAGGTGTGTGGACTGCCTTCACCTCTGTCTATCAGAGCCCACTCCACACGAAGTATGGCATCCTCCAAAGCTTGGTGGTCAGAAACCCCCCTCTCCGAGATATGCAATGGTCCTCGCATCACAGTTTCATGAGGTTCTATAGCCTAGATCACCTGGATAATAATGGGTCTGTGGCACTCTTGACCAGAAGTGTGCCCTTTTAGCTTCACAATCAGACGGGCATCCCTCCAGAATGGCGGAGTTGGGACTAACTGTAAACCTGGTTCCACGATAGGGAACGATACGCTGCGCCTCTTTGCCATACTTCCGCCATGCCTGTGAGCGGCTTGCTTTGGTCGATCAGAAGTCTAACAGCAACAGTGAAGCTGGCTCCCTTTATAACTTCCGGTTCCACAGGCGTGCATCACGTGTTGACGTTATGCCATTCAAGATAGGACTAAGTTGTACAGAGATTCAGATGCGGTCACGCTATGCGGTCACCCCATAGCGTCAGCTGACGCAGCGTTCCCTATCAGGGAATCAGGGTTACATACGTAACCTGAGACGTTTTTATCTACATAGAGAGTTGGTCCCCTTCCACGGAGGTCGCCATGTTGCTACAGTATCCCCGAACAGACAAACCAAACACTGGCTCTAGATAGCGCTGTTTCGCGGCCAAAGTAGTTTCTCCTGCACACTTGGAAGGTGAGGGTGATGCGAGCAGTATTCAAATGGTTGCAAACTGCGATTTCAGCACTAGAGGACTCTAAATCTAACACACTGGACATACTATTGTTATTTCAAAGCCCAGTTTATATTAACATATTTTGAGAGAAAACAAATTGGAACAGTAAAATTATTACCCAAACTGTAGTAGAGGTCAAAGTTTAAGCACAGGTGGGTCTGTAAACTGTGATGGATGTTTACATGGGTGGCTGTGGCTTTGTGCCAGAGTGGGTCGTCCACCAATCGGAATGGTCAGCGGTGTGATCCCGGCTTCCCCCAGCCCATGTGTCGAAGTGTCCTTGAGCACGAAATTTTTCCCAAGGGCTGTGCCTTCGATGTGTAAGTGTGTGTGTGTGTGTGAAAGTGAGATGAATTTGTACTGATGAGCAGTTAGCTCCTGCCATCAGTGTGTGAATGGGGTGAATGTGATACGTAGTGTGAAAGTGCTTTGAGTGGTCGGAAGACTAGATAGGCGCTAGGCCTGCACGATTCTGGGAAAAATATGAATCACGATTTTTTAGCTTAGAATTGATATCACGATTCTCTGCAACGATTTTTTTCTCATGAAGCGTACACACATGAACCATGACAAAACAAACTGACAAAAATATTAGTTTTGGCACATATAAAATTGCACATCGCCACAAGCCTACAAGTTTTCGTTTATTTGTTTTGTTTTTTTAATCTAAATTATTTTGCAATCGCAGAGTGAAAGATAGTTTTTCTGCTGAAATTGCGTTATTTTAAAACTGGATGCTGAGTTTCAGTGAAACTACACACAACAGTCATGTGTTTGCATGAACAGAGCTTGTTAATAAGTCAACGATGGCCAGCGGCGGAGCAGACGAACTTGAAAAGCCTCCCGCATCATTTAAATCACACGTATGGGAGCATTTCTGCTTCTCCGTAAAATATAATGACGGAAGAAGACCAGTGGACAAAACTGTAACGGTATGTAGACACCAAAAGTTCTTGGGTGTTTTCATGTAATAAATGGAAATGAAAATTGAAAAATTGTCTCCTCCCCCTTTTTTTTCTGATCCGAAAAATGATCCGATCCGTGACTCGTGATCCGTAATGTGATCCAAACCGTGGGTTTTGTGATCCGTTACACCACTAATATCCATTTTGGTTTTTTTCCCAAACTACAGAGCTCGCTCAACGAGTGAAACACATGACTAAAAGGTGCTTTGTCATAGGCTGAGGGTGAAGCCCTAAACTGTGTGAGAGCTGTTCTTTCAAAATAAAGGCCAAATTTTTATTTTATTTTTTTTAAATCGAAGTAGTTTAAAATTAAAATCGTGAACAGGGTGAATCGAGATCGCGATTTTATAAAGATTTATCGCGCAGGCCTAATAGGTGCTATACAAGTACAGTACATTTACAACAATCAAAGTTTTCCTGTACAATAAGGGACTATGGGTAACATTTTCAGTGCATTCACTTTCAGTTTGACCTCCAAATAAGGTGGTAGATAATCTCGCTAAGCTTAGGTGGTTTGTTTATAACCTGTCTGATTACTAATGTTTTGACCTGTTGAAGTGATTTCACCATGTTCACAGATCTCAGAAGTTACTTTGGTGAGTACAGTGTACTCATAATTGACAGGAACAAAGGCCAAAGCTACAAAAGTAAGATGTCAGTTGAAATATACCAGAAACACCTGGTATATTGATCAGTTTACACAATTAGGATGGTGTGTTTTTCATATTGTTTACCTGTGGGTTGCTTTCTTGTGAGGGACCGTCTTGTATTCCTCTGGAAACCACCGTCTGAAAGTGTTAATAGAACAAAAACAAACCCACATTAATCTCTGTTAAATCTTGTCATATACAGTCTCATTGAAAAGAATGCCATACTATTTTTGATTTCTTCTGATGTACTGTTGAGATACACTACTCATTGAGTTACCTACTCAGCAATGCAATATTAAAACTGGGCCTTTGACATGCGAACTGATCAATGCAAGAGAAGATCATTAGCGGGGCTTGAGTAAATAAAGCATTAATGAAACGAACAAAGAAATCACCCATTAGGCAAGCTAAATAGATTGTGTTTATAGGAGTGCTTCCATATCACGGTGCTACCCTCAAATTACAGATGAGAAACAAATGTGGAAAATATCCCAATTCTTATGCAGACATGCTGATACAATCTCATCCGAACAAATCAGAGCACTCACAGAACAGGATTCATTACAAAAGTTATAGCTGAGAAAGTTTCCACAACAGCACACAAACTCTCAGACACTCCATCATCACACAAACACTGGCCTGCAAAGCTCCTTGACGGTGCTAACATCAATGATTCTGTAGTGAAGGTGGTACATAAACTGTGGCATGTACTTGTCCAGAAACCTCTTGTCTGCATGCACAGAGTTACCTGCAGGAAAATAAATCATAGGACATGACTGTAGGAGCCAATTCAGTTCAGTAATATCACAGTTCTTCTACTGGTGCTTAAAAGTAACTCACCAGCAAGGGGACACTGCCCAGGGGGAGTGTGCTGTCTTACGAAGGACAGGAACTCATACTCTGCTTGTTCCAGGGTGATTTTACTGTCCCGTACAGCCTGGGTCAGTCCTGACTGAGACACAATTACGCTGGTTATATACACAACACTAAACACTTTTGATAGACACCTTCTCTTACACAATACTTTAAAAGAATAGTTTGCCATTTTGGGAAATACTTAAAGTATAAAATACTTATTCGCTTTCTTCCCAAATGTGATGAGATGAAAAGATTGATACCACTCTCATGTCTTTATGTCAAAAGGTTCACTGTGAAATTTTTTTGTATGCAAGCAAATGTTTGTTTACATTCAGCTTTACTCACCAAAACATGTTGCGTGAGGTCTAACAAATGTGTTGAATGCATTTCCTTACTCATAAAACATTTGCAAAGTTCAAAAATACACCTCTAAAAGTCACTAATTACCAATTTTAGAAAGAAATTAATTTTAACATCTTAAAATTGGTTTCCACCGTCCCAAAGTATATATTTATTTTATGGAGAAATGTAAACAAACTAGTCATATGGGAAGCCATAGCCACCATATATTTGTATTTCACTTCACACAAACATTTGTTGGTTAAACTACTAAAACATTATCAAAATAAAAAATTCCCCTTGGGCAGAGCCCAAGATACAATCACTGTAGTTACACCTGTAAAAAGAAAGAAAGTAGACTTAAAAAGCACTTTGGGTTGCTGTTACAAGTGTGAAGTGCAGTGTATAGTACATGTTTAAATTTTCAATTCAATTAAATTTTATTTATATAGCCCAATATCACAAATCACAATTTTGCCTCAAAGGGCAATCTGTACTATACGACACCCTCTGTCCTTAGACGCTTGATTCGACTAAGGACAAACTCCCCCAAAAAAAAGGGATCCCTCTCCCTGGACGGACATACAATAGATGTCATATGTACAGAATAGATTCAACAGAAAATCATAGTACATACAATTATGATGACAATGATGAAATTGTAGTATATATAATTATGTATGTATGTATGTTTAAAGTGAAGGTACTGCCTGTATTAATTAAAATAGAAACATATCTGTACAGTGACTAACCTGAAATTGTTTGTTTGGGTTAATCATAGCAAAAAAAAACCAAAAACGTTCACATGTCCCTGGATTACAATGTAGAATGGGTACACATTTTAACACCACCAATCAGGCAAGTGATGTTCTGATGGGAGTATCAGATGGAAACCTTTTCTGTTTGTTCTATGCTGCTGCCATTGAGACACAGCTTTAATCTATATAATAAATTCTCTTATCATAATATTGTGGTTCAGAGGTCACACATCTATATACTGTAAGTAATAAATTACATTTTACTGAAAAGCATCATTCAGAGTCACACAAAATAAAAAAGGATTGTCATTCAGTTGTTTCAGCTTCCCTAGTTGGGACTATTAGCACTGTGTATTAACCCGAAATAGACTAGCAACCTGAACATAGTGTTTCTTTGCATTCCACTCAGTGCATACTGAGGTAGTGTCCCCTATGACTCTCAACATGAGTAAGCTGGCATAAAAAATGGATGGATGGACAGACAAGTCCTTGCGACTGGGATAGAAAGTGACTATTGCACGTCTCTCTGCTGTCAAATCCGGTGTTTCCTGTCAGTTGTCACAGGAGGAATACTTTGTTTGACAAAGTGAAAAATGTTTGCAAAACAGAGAGCTGTGCAAAAATGATGTCCTGCGTTATGTGATTTTCTATCCGTTTTTCTTCCAAGCCCCTGACCACCAAGACAGCTTACCGTTCCATGATGCTCTTTACACCACTCTGACATCCCTTCAAGCAGCTTGTCTGGCTGGTTAATTATCAAGTTGGGCCCCTGCCGACCAAGAACAGATGAGTTAAATTCACAATACAAATAGCAGACAAAAGGCTGTCCAATGGTGTTTATGTTACCTCAGCCAAAATGTTCAGGTCTGAGTCTGTGATAATGCATGCCATTTCAATTATCTGATCCTTCTCAATGTCCAGACCTGTCATCTAAAACACAGAAAGAGAGACTTATTTCTCAAAGACAGATTCTAATGGCGCTTTTCCATTACCAGTACCAGCTCAACTCGACTCGACTTGTCTCGCCTTGCTTTTCGCTCCGTTTTCCATTGCAGATAGTACCTCCACAACACTACCAGGTCGTCATAGCGAAGCCGCAGGAAACTGCCGTGACGTAATCTTCTATGCGACACACACACACGACAGTGGAGGAAACCGAATGTAGGCTGTTTTTGATCCTCGGGATGTGGCTGTTTCTCACAGCAAGAAGACAAACGTTGTTTCAGGAGAGGCTAAGGGCAGCAAAACAAAACACTTCCGAGTTTCCATAATAGTAATGGGCATATCACGCAATCTCTGGCCAAACTATTTAAAAAGGTCAGGGTTATTCAGGATACTCCGTTTGGCGCGTGCAAGGATGAAAATAGTGATATTCTCTCTGACCAATCAGCAGTTTGCCGTGTTTTCACATCACATTTTAGTATCACCTCAGCTCGCTCACAACCTCGCCGAAGGTGACATGAAAAAAAGTACCTGGAAGCAGGTACAGGTACAACTTTTACACAGTGGAAAACCAAACAAAGGCGAGGCGAGCTGGTACTGTGTGGTGGTAAACAAGAGCAGCATCACTTTACTTTTTACTTTGTAAACTGCATGGATGGGTTCACAAACATCATGGCAAACTGTGCCATTGAGACATTTGTAAACACTTAATTTGGATAGTTTACAAATACTCTATAAACTATCTATAGTTTAACATTTTAACTGTTTCGCTTAGTCTGTAACGTTAGATGTTTAACATATTATCAATAGTTCATGTGACAATTCATGAACTTTACCTGACCAAGTTGTTTTTTGTGTCTAAACCAAACCAAAACTACAACGTTAAATCGGTTGTTAAACAGCTGAATCTAATCTAATAATAAACTAATAAGCTGTTAAACTCTTACACATACTTCATAAACTTCCTGTAGGCGGACTACACAAATAAAGTGTAGCCTGATAGTTTTAGGAGCAGGCATGAAAGAACAAACAAAAATGAAGGTTTCCCTACATATTAGCTAAACCTTGCAGTTAGTTATAATCCCCAAGTACTTAAAAACGAGTAACGTTAAACCTTAACGTTAGTTACACGTACGGAAATTAACGTCAATGATTACAGATAACCGCACATTTAACGGCTGAACATCCGAATCATTTCATCTAACATTAACGTTACCTATAGTTAGCTTGGTGTAGCATTGGCTAACATTAACTTTAGCAAACGTAGATATCGTAGCGTTACTTAGCTAACGATACACAGCTACAAGCCGGTATTAGCACTGTGACTTGCCTCCAGGTCCACCCAAACCATTCTCTGGGACATTGTGGTGGACGACATGCTGATTTTTCCGTCACAAATGGAAGCGAATCTGGAATTAACGTTAGTGTCGTGGCCTGTTCTAGATGCGGCAAATGGATGTATTACACCGTGTGAATGATACGCTGCCTTGCCGAACCGGAGGGCGAGCTGTCTACTTTTGGAAAGAAACTCCAAGGTAACGCGAGCCAATGCCAAAGTCCTCGAGCACAACGACATCCTGCTCCAAGTTCTTCTTCTTCTTCCTTTATATGGCGGGTGGCACCAACGTTAAGGTGCATTATCGCCACCTACTGTATTGGAGTGTGAACCAGAGTTTACCCACTTCATAATAAAAAATAAATACATTAAAAAAAAACTAAATTACTGGTCGGATTTCTTCTTCTCTCTTGTTTTTATTGGCGGTTGGCAAACAGCTTTCGGGTGCATTACCGCCACCTATTGATCTGGAGTGTGAACTAATGATCTATAAAAACACCCAACTATTGGGGGGGACAAAAAAAAAGAAAAACTATTCTCAAATTCTATTCATTAATCTTGTTGATCCTAAATACTCTAGAAGGAGTTCCCAACCCTTGTCACCTGCAGATTTTTTAAAGAATATTACTGATATTTTGCTCTCCATTCTCTCTTAATGCAATCTTTAACACTTGTCTCTCTGAATCATACTTCTGGCAATGCAATAAAACATGGTCCATTGTTTCTTCCTTTTCTCATTTTTTCATTTCATTTAGCATTGTGATCCTGTTGTATTCTATCTGTTTCCTGCCTCATGCTCTTACTTAGCTCCTTATATGGTTTGCAATGTATGTATGTGCATGTAAACTGACCCTATGTAAGAAGGGGCCTTTGAGGAAAACCAGATGTTCTGTGCATTGGTTGTGGGATACACGGACATGTGAGCATGACATGACAAATGTATGTTGAGATGGACATTGTCCATTGGATAGAAAAAGTGTTATCTTTAGGTTTACATCCAATCACAATAAAGTTCTTTTTTCTCCTATCAGTATATACTGTATCAAAATGGGATGCTCAGGGAGATGCTTTGTGGTAAACCGTTTAGGTAATATACCTTCAATCCCTTCAGTGTTTTTGTGCTTATTGTGTCTTAAGTGCTTGATTAGATAATTTCCAAGACATTCTTGGAGGTCCCACCAAGATGACCTAAACTGCTGCCCATTCCTCAGAAAGATTGAGCTGTCTGACAGGACAGTCTTGGGAGACAGAGAAACCTCGAGCCCCAAAATTAGTAGAAAAGGGTTTTTTTCGAAATGCCTGAAGGGCCATCATTTTGAGGAACGGCTATTGCAGTAAGTCATCAATTTTCAAATAACATTTAGAGGGTTACATTTTTCATTTTTCCATCCATCCATCTTCTACCGCTTATCCGGGGCCGGGTCGTGGGGGCAGCAGTCTGAGCAGAGACCCCCAGACTTCCCTCTCCTCCGACATTTCCTCCAGCTCTTGCGGGGGAATACCGAGGCGTTCCCAGGCCAGCCGAGAGACATAGTCCCTCCAGCGTGTCCTAGGTCTTCCCCGGGGCCTCCTGGACATTTTGGACATGCCCGGAACACCTCCCCAGGGAGTCATCCAGGAGGCATCCGGAACAGATGCCCAAGCCACCTCAGCTGACTCCTCTCGATGTGGAGGAGCAGCGGCTCTACTCTGAGCTCCTCCCGAGTGACTGAGCTCCTCACCCTATCTCTAAGGGAGCGCCTAGCCACCCTGCGGAGGAAAATCATTTCGGCCGCCTGTATCTGGGATCTTGTCCTTTCGGTCATGACCCAAAGCCCACGACCATAGGTGAGAGTTGGAACGTAGATCGACTGGTAAATGAGAGCTTCGCCTTGCAGCTCAGCTCTGTCTTTACCACGACAGACCGCATCACGGCAGAGGATGCACCGTTCCGCAGGTCGATCTCCCGCTCTGTCCTTCCCTCACTCGTGAGGAAGACCCCAAAATACTTAAACCCCTCCACTTGAGGCAGGCGCTCTCCACCAACCTGAAGGGGACAAGCCACCCTTTTCCAGCTGAGAACCATGGCCTCGGACTTGGAGGTGCTGATTCTCATCCCCGCCGCTTCACACCTTCTGCAAACCGTCCCAGTGCACGCTGAAGGTCCTGATTTGACGAAGCCAACAGGACAACATCATCTGCAAAAAGCAGAGACGAAATCCTGTGGTCCCCAAACCGGACTCCCTCCGGCCCCCGACTGCACCTAGAAATCCTGTCCATATAAATAATGAACAGGACCGGTGACAAAGGGCAGCCCTGCCAACATGCACCGGGAACAGATCTGATTTACTGCTGGCAATGCAAACCAAACTCCTGCTCCAGTCATATAGGGACCGGACAGCCCTTAGCAGAGGCCCCCGGACCCCATACTCCCAGAGCACCCCCCACAGGTCACCGCGAGGGACACGGTCGAATGCCTTCTCCAGATCCACAAAGCACATGCGGACTGGTCGGGCAAACTCCTATGAACCCTCCAGCAACCTGGCGCGGGTACAGAGATGGTCCAGTGTTCCACGACCGGGACGAAAACCGTATTGTTCCTCCTGAATCCGAGGTTCGACTATCGGCCAAATTCTCCTCTCCAGTACCCTGGCATAGACTTTTCCGGGGAGGCTGAGGAGTGTGATCCCCCTCCGGTCCCCCTTCTTAAACAGAGGGACCACCACCCTAGTCTGCCAGTCCAGAGGCACTGTCCCCAGCCGTCACGCGTTGCAGAGGCGTGTCAACCAAGACAGCCCCACAACATCCAGAGACTTGAGGTACTCAGGGCGGATCTCATCCACCCCCGGTGCCTTGCCACTGAGGAGCTTCTCAACTACCTCAGTGACCTCAGCCCGGGAGATTGACGAGTCCACAACCGAGCCCTCAGCCTCTGCTTCCGCTTCCGCAATGGAAGACATGCCGGTGGGGTTGAGGAGATCCTCAAAGTACTCCTTCCACCGTCCGAGGATGTCCCCAGTCGAAGTCAGCAGATTCCCACCCCCACTGTAAACAGTGTGTGCAGGGCACTGCTTCCCCCTCCTGAGGCGCCGGATGGTTTGCCAGAATTTCTTCGAGGCCAACCGATAATCCTTCTCCATGACCTTACCGAACTCCTCCCAGACCCAGGTTTTTGCCTCTGCAACCACCCGGGCTGAAGCTCGCTTGGCCCTCCGGGGCCATCAGCTGCCTCCGGAGTCCCCCGAGCCAATCAGGCTCGAAAGGATTCCTTCTTCAGCTTGACGGCATACCTTACTTCCGGGGTCCACGACCGGATTCGGGGATTGCCGCCACGACCCTGCGGCCACAGCTCCGAGCAGCCGCGTTGACAATAGAGGTGGGGAAACGACCCTCTCATTCACGAGGGTGAACTCCAACATACGGCTGAGCTGGGGGGCTATGAGCAAGCCTACACTAGTCTGCCGCCTCTCACCGCGGGCAACTCCAGAGTAGTAGAGAGTCCAGCTTCTCTTGAGGAGTTGGGTTCCAGAGCCCAAGTTGTGTATCTCAGGCTCCTTCCACCCCAGCGAGGTGACATTCCATGTCACTAGAGCCAGTTTCCGTGTCCAGGGATTGGGTCACCAAGGCCCCCGCCTTCGACTGCCACCCAATCCACAATGCACCTGCCCCTTACGGTTCCTCCTGCAGGTGGTCGGCCCATGGGAGATCAGCCACCAGGCACTCGCATTCGAGCCCCACCCTGGCCTGGCTCCAGGGTGGGGCCCTGGTTGCACCATACCGGGCGACGTCACGGACCTAGATTTTAAATTTGTCATATGGGGGATTTGAACCGCTCTTTGTCTGGCCTGTCACCCAGGACCTGTTTGCCTTGGGAGACCCTACTAGGGGCAATAGCCCCAGACAACATAGCTCCTAGAATCATTTAGGCACACAAACCCCTCCACCACAATAAGGTGGCGGTTCAAGGAGGATTTTTTCATTTTATTTGTGTGGAAATTTTATGCGTGTGTGGGGTAATTTGAAGCAAGTTGAAGTGGTTGAAGTTTAGTGATTGGTTAATCTAAACGTAGAGCTGACAGGAGACGGACTCTCTGGTCTGAAGTGCACAAAGAGGGAAAGTTGGTAGCCTTTCGCCTCCAGGTCTGTGCGACGGGGTCAGAAAAAAGCGCTGAGGGAGTTGGGGACTCATTTGTTCTTTTTTGCACCCTTGATTGTTAAGACCGAGATGGGAGGCGGCAAAGTCCTCGTTAATGTTTTTTGAGCTGTGCGTGTTTGGTTAAAGTAAGTGTACGTGGTTAGCGAGTGTGTCATTATTTAAAAAGTGAGTTTTCCTCAGATTTCAGAAGAAGTTATTCTCTCCTCCAGTTCACTTTGTCTTGTTTTGAGTCAGTTTTGAGAGTGTGTATGAGAGAAACAAAGCTGACTGGTGTTGTGTGTCAAGTGGATCCACATGTGTGTGTTGATGTGTACGGCAATGTGTGTGTATGCTTGCTCCCCGTCTCTCATGCTACGTGCCAGAGTAGACAATAATATCTAATTATAATATAAGAAATTATTGTCCATGTGATTGTCCTAAGCCCACCATGAGAAATATAGCAGTCATTATAAAGATTTCCAGGGACCAGCGAAGATTTTGAATTATAAATACGGTTCTACTGCTATACAATTCTTGCCCAAATGGCATAAACATTTGGGTTTTCCTCATTGTGGGAGTTTCAACCATTAGTCTCTTCAAAATGTGAGGGTAAAAAATGGGGAAACAGTTTGAACCTTAAACTAAGAAGGCCAAAGTGCAAGTTTTTAAGAAAGTCAATGACAAGTGGGCAAAACAACTTAGTTGTTTGAAACTATGGGAAAAGGAAGCGGATAGCAGAGATAATACTGAAAAAATGTGCAGGGATGTTAAGGTGTTTGTGAAGCCGTCAACTGACTCTCCAGTAGTCGACCAAACTGTTCTACGTTGTCACCTAATCTCTTCCTAGGAGTCACTGGCTGAGCCAGAACATTAACTATGCAAGACACATCTCATGGATGCACTGGGACACATCCTCAGTGATGTATCCAGGGATCATTGGGTGTTTCGGGTTTTTGCAACTTCATACACCATCGCCCAGGCGACCCAGCCGGGGTTGATCAAGCCCCAACTTGCGTCCCAGTAGCAGTCCATGGATCAGCGCTCATAAACCAAAGCCACCTTGTGGCCTTCTCTGCGGCTTCGCTCGTGGATTGAATGGTCCACTTCTTGGCCGCCCAAATGACAGAAGACTTTGCAAAATGAACATCCTGCAAAGCCTCTACAGCTGACTTCTATAGGCTTATAGAAGGTTTTCCAGCCTCTCTCCCTACACTCCTCCACCAGTTCCTCATCTTCACCTGTCAAGTTAGTTGACATAAAAATATTGAAATTATGAGGCATAATAGTGAAGAGAGAGTTGAGATCATAAGTTAAAATCAAAATAATATTAAGAGTATGGTATAGCCCTGCTCTGTAGGAGAAGTTCAATGAGCCAATAAGATGAAATTAATTGAATATCATTGTACCCCAGCTTTGCATATTACATCTGAAATCCTGATGTGAATTGTATAACACTTGAGTGTGTGCTGAATTGTGTGCTGTACTATTTCCTAAACTGAATAGTATTAACATGAATTGTATAATCAATATTAATCATAAGGAAATGTAAGTGAGAATGTTTTGATAACAAAATGAATGAAGTCATTAGGAGTTATTATATGTGTAAGATTGAAGCTGTGTGTGTGTCTGAAATCAGCTGCCTGTGAAGGCGAAAGGAAGGAAGTGATAGAGACATGGCAGTTGATGTGTTAGAGGAAAGCAGTTTTTGACAGTTGGAGCATCTAGAGGGACATCTAGAGGGATGTTAATTGTGTAAGAGAAGAATGCAATGCAATAAAACCGCAAGGGGGCAAAAGCCAGTGTCTTCTTGTGCCAGTCCCAAGTCTGGATAAATGCAGAGGGTTGTGTCAGGAAGGGCATCCGACGTAAAACACATGCCAAATTAAAAATGCGAATCATGACAATGACTTCCATACCGGATCGGTCAGGGCCCAGGTTAACAACAACCGCCACCGGTGCTGTTGACCTACAGGGTACCGGTGGAAATTGGACTACTGTTGGTCGAAGACGAAGAAGGAGAGGAGGAAGATGTTTTCGTAGGCAGAGAGAGAAGAGGAAAGCTAAGAATGTAGGACTGACAGTAGGGACTTTGAATGTTGGGACTATGACAGGGAAGGCTAGAGAGGTAATTGACATGATGCAGAGAAGGAAGGTGGACATACTGTGTGTCCAGGAGACCAGGTGGAAAGGTAGCAAGGCTAGAAGCTTAGGAGCAGGGTTCAAGTTGTTCTACCATGGGTCGGATAGGAAGAGAAACGGAGTAGGAGTTATCCTGAAAGAGGAGATTGTGAGGAATGTTCTAGAGGTGAAAAGAGTGTCAGACAGGTTGATGAGCCTGAAGCTGGAAATTGAAGGGGTGATGTTCAATGTTGTGAGTGGTTATGCCCCACAGGTAGGATGTGAGTTAGAAGAGAAGGAGAAATTCTGGAGTGAGTTAGATGAAGTGATGCAGAGCATCCCCAGAGGTGAGAGAGTGGTGATTGGTGCAGATTTCAATGGGCATGTAAGTGAAGGGAACAGAGGTGATGAGAATGCGATGGGCAGGTTTGGTCTTCAGGACAGGAACGCCGAAGGACAGATGGTGGTAGACTTTGCAAAGAGGATGGAAATGGCTCTAGTGAACACTTTCTTCCAGAAGAGGAAGGAACATAGGGTGACATATAAGAGCAGAGGTAGAAGCACTCAGGTGGACTACATCTTGTGTAGACGTTGTAATCTGAAAGAGACCAGTGACTGTAAAGTAGTGGTAGGGGAGAGTTTAGCCAGACAACACAGGATGGTAGTTTGTAAAATGACTCTGGTGGTGAGGAAGATGAAGAGGACAAAGGCAGAGCAGAGGATGAAGTGGTGGAAGTTGAAAAAGGAAGAATGTCGTGTAGTTTTCAGGGAGGAGCTGAGACAGACTCTGGGTGGTCAGGAAGTGCTCCCAGATGACTGGACCATTACAGCTAATGTGATCAGGGAGACAGGTAGGAGGGTACTCTGTGTGTCATCTGGAAAGGGGAAAATGACAAGGAGACTTGGTGGTGGAACGAAGAAGTTCAGGAGCGTATACAGAGAAACAGGTTAGCAAAGAAGAAGTGGGAAAAGTCAAGAGGAAAGACCTAGAAGGACAATTGAGCAGCTTCAGGTGATGCCCACTAAAAAAGATCAGAGCCACACCACCTCCTCTCCACCATAGAGACAGCAGCACAGTTCCACTTTCTGTTCCCCCATCAGCTGTTTGCCAACAATAACAACCACAGTAGCAGTCATCAAGCTGGGGTGTAGCTGGTGGCCCACAATTACAGATCCAAACTCCACTGCTTCAGAGGCAGAAATATGTGCTAAAAGCGACAGAAAGAGAGAAGAGAGGGACGAGAAAGCACAAAACTACAAGAAAGAGAAAATTTCGAGTTGGTAACATGCATTAATGGGATACGAATGCATACAGATGGAAAGGGAGAGAAGCAGAGGGGAGCTCAGTCACTTCTCCCAGCAGTCTAGGCCTAGCGCAGTATAACTAAGGGATGGTTCAGGACTCACCTGAGCCAGCCCTAACTATAAGCTTTATGAAAGAGGAATGTCTTAAGCCTACTTTGAATGTGGAGATGGTGTCTAAAGCTCTGGCTTGCATTCTACTTTTGGAGACTCTAGGAACAACAAGTGCATTCAGAGAGTGTAGTGTTCTAGTGGGGTAATAAGGTACTATGAGCCCTTTAAGATACAATGGTGTGTGACCATTAAAGGCTTTGTAGGTGAGGAGAAGGATTTTTAATTATATTCTGGATTTCACAGGGAGCCAACGCAGGGAAGGTAATATTGGAGAAATATTATCTCTTTTCCTAGTTCCTGTCAGTACACGTGCTGCAGCGTTCTGAATCAACTGGAGAATCTTAAGGGACTTTTTCGGGCTGCCTGATAATATGGAATTGCAGTAATCCAGCCTTGAAGTAACAAATGCATGGATTAATTTTTCTGCATCATTTCGAAACAGGAAGTACCTGATTTTTGCAATGTTACTTAGGTGAAAAAAGGCAGTCCTTGACGTTTGCTTCATGTGGGAGTTGAAGGATAGATCCTGATCAAAGATAACTCCGAGGTTCCTCACAGAGGTGCTGGAGGCCAGGGCAGTGCCGTCTAGAGCAATTATTCTGCCGAAAGTGAGTCTCGGAGGCATTCGCGGCCAAGAAGGAGGATTTTAAATTCTATTCTGGATTTCACAGGGAGCCAGTGCAGAGAAGCTAATATTGGAGAAATATGATCTCTTTTCCTAGTTCTTGTCTGTACACGTGCCACAGCATTCTGGATCCACTGGAGAATCTTATGGGACTCTTTCATGCAGCCAGAAAATAAGGAATTGCAGTAATCCAGCCTGGAAGTAACAAATGCATTGACTATATTTTATGCATAATTTTGAGACAGGATGTGCAATGTTATGTAAGTGAAACAAGGCAGTCCTTGAAGTTTGTTTCATTTGGGAGTTGAAGGATAAATCCTGATCAAAGATAACTTGGTCAGATAATAGGTTGCTTATGGTTGTCCTGGAGGCCAGAGCAATGCCATCTAAAGTAATTATATCTGCTGATCTTGGTGTTTGGTTGTGATGTGGATAATTTCCTTTGCATGTGTGTGACATCATTGTTTTTCTTCATAGATGTGTTATATGTACTGGCTCTACTAACTTTCCATACCTGAGCACACAGTATATTGTTTGAACCCACACACAGTACTAATGATATATGCCTAAAACCCAATATAATGATTGTAACTTAAAAAATGATGTTAAAGGCCAATTGAATCATGCTGAAGGATCATGTGTAGTGCATAGTGAGTAAAGTTTGGAAAGGATGGTGAAAAGATCAGCTCAGCCTGACCTCAACAGGTTCAGGAGGACTAGTGGGACAGCCCATTTGTCAAAGTGAGCCAAAAAGTGACGCCGGTGTTTTCAGAGCATTCTCACCAATCTGAAAAGAAAGGGGCAGGGAAAACTGCCATGAAGGTGGGATTTGATGTACTATATATGATCATGTAAGACAGATACATTTCGGTGGGTCTCGGGACCGCTCCAGGGCTTGAACTCTTGTAAAAGAATAAAGTCCTGTGCATCTCACTCTGTCGTCTCTGGTGATTCCTGAGTGGAAGAAACTCTGCTTCTGTGTGTATATGAGAGTGGACGGCAAAAGATACATATCTGGCCCGATCTGTTGCCTCTCCCACTTCAATTGGCGAGCCATTGCAGGAGTGAACGACAGCTGACAACCCCAGACCAAGGGTGGACTGACCTGCTATCAGACAAGGGCCCATAAAAATTAAAGGTAAGAAGAATCATTTTTTCTTCAGCAAATTTGAATATCTGAGAGCAGGATTTCCACCCAGGTGGGGGTAATCAGATTGTTTTCTCACTAAAAAACTAGAGAATAATATAAGATAAAATTGGAAGCATGACACTTTAAAATTTTTAATAAAACAAAAAATTATGTCTTAACTTTATGTTTTGTCCAAATTATTAATTTTGTGTTTAAATGTGTCCAAATATCAGAGTAAGTATAAACACAAGTTAGAAAACCATGGCGTGGAAGAATGAATGAAACACTGTTGCATATTGTTATTGCATGGTGGGTTGTATAGCCTGTCTAAAGTTTGCTGGAGGCACGATTTGCATGATTTGATTGGCAATACAAGCTTCAATGCAGACTAAAAACCATTAAATAGGCTAATAGTTTGGAAAAAATAAGGTTGTTTACTACAGATAGATTGAGATTGAGAGTGCATGCAGTATCAACTAGCTGGGAAAACACGGAGATAAGAGCTACTACTAAAAGATGGCAGCCACAACGCCTAGCTGGCTACAAAGATAGGAAAGCTTGCACTGCACCTGCGCAGAAGCCCAAGATAAGAAAAAAACAAAACAGAAAGAGACTTCAATTGAAATCAAGGTTGGAACAAAGTTTAATGTTTATCACACGTTAGAACTGACCATTGATTCATTCCATTGTATAAATGGAAGGCCTGTGCTGTGTTGTGGGATCGGTATGAGTGTCTAATAAAGAATGCGGTGCCTGTGGTTGCCAGGATTCAGTTTCTTGTAACATTGTTAGCCACAGGGCTGGGAACGGTGGGAGGAGCCGATCTGGCTAAAAGGGCGGAGCACCGATAGTGTTAAGTTAATATCAGTATACTGAAGAACCGTGTTGGGTTAATACCAAGTTCGTGGTTACCGGCCTCAGCCTATGTACTGTCTCGACCGATAGTGGGGAGGCTACAGTGGAGAGGCGCTGCTTGGGTGAACTTTTGAAGAAGCCAGATGGGCTTTGCACGCTGTCGTTAGGGTGACGACTAAATGCACGAGTGTGTCATGCAGCTGGCCAGCAAAAGTGTGAATATAAGTTTTGCATCAAAATTTCATGTGGTAAATGAAAGGTTTTACTGAAAAACCTTTATGGTATGATTGTGGAAACTGTGTTTAATCTGCTTAATCCGTATATTAAAGCTGTATATATGCATGCCGTCTGGGTAACATTTATAAAAGCTTGTGCTTAAGCCTTAAAAGTGCATATGTGATTATATCTTAAATTGTTACTATATACACACTTTCCATAGGACAGTGTTATAGACAATGATTTAGAGATATATGTATATATGTATATGTATATATATATTTCTTATGAAGTGGAATAAGAAAAGGCGATAGTGCTAGAAGCATATCACGAACGAAGGGATAGTAGTGAACAAAACAATGATATCTTTTGAAGCAAATACACCACCACTGCGCTGAAGCAGGCTTTGCTACAGTAAAAGTATCTGTGTGGGGAGAGCTTGTAGATATAATAAGATTAATATACCCAAAGTATAAACAGATGGAGTATTGCTACCCCTTATATCTTGTATCACTGAGATTGTGATTATGTGTGAATCTATGCTAAGTTAGAAGTTTATTATAATCGAACGTTGACGTAAAAAGTTAAATTGGAAAATAACTAATGATTGAGTATTGCGGATTGCTATGGACTGATTAACTGTTTGGCTTATAAAACTTGGAAATAGTAAGGAAAAGCTGCTTCAATTGCCTAAAGCTTGGAGTGACACCCTTGCAATACTTATTTAACTAATCATACAAAATTCAAACTTATTAATTATATATTTAAAGATTATTAAACGAAAGGTTAAAATAAAAGTAGTGAATGGTCACCTACGAAAAAATAAGATTGTGACCTGTTGTATATGAGAAGCGGTGAGAGGAGAGACAGGCAGACTGTGAAGAAGCAGGCTATAAATAGCACACAGCCCGTTTAGGAGAAGGGAGGGCTGCCACAGGCCATCTGAGAGGCGCAGAGGGCAACGCAGCCTGTGTGTGTGTGTGTGTGTGGGCAGAGTGAGAGAAATTAACGGACTTTTTGATGAAGTGTTTGACTGCCTAATACAAAGGTCTCTATAGTATTACTAGAGTTATAAAGACCCATTATTTATCAGTATTCCTAAAAAAGTACAGATGCTGCATGAAGAATGCATATGGATGGTGCATGAAGAATGCATATGGGTACGAGAATACCCACGTCGCCGTACTGATGGTGTTCGGACCCCCTACGGCTGTGTAGGTGTGCACAAGAGCACGGGAGCCCGGAGTCGAATAAGCATCCAGGCTATAAAATCACAGACACTCTATAAGGGGGCACCCCTTGCTAGGGCAGTAGAGGAGGCGACCCCCCTGGTGGAGTGAGCCCTTAAGCCTATAGGCGAAGCTTGACCACGCGCCTCATAGGCCAGGGCAATAGCATCCCTGACCCAATGTGGCATGGTCTGTTTTGTGGCAGCAGAACCTCGGTTATGGCCCTCATGACAAACAAACAATTGCTCAGACTTACGCCGCTAGTGCGGTGGATGTAAGCCCGGAGAGCACGCACTGGACACAGTCCATGAAATCTCTCTTGTCCGAAACGGTGGAGGACAGGAGGTTTCGAGAGTGACTGGATGTGCAGTCGAGAAAGGGACCTTAGGTAAGTAGACAGTATGAGGATACAATATCACTTTCACCATACCAGGGGCAAAGTCTAAGCAGGATGACAAAACCGACAGAGCCTGCATATCCCCAATTGTCTTTAAGGATGTTATTGCCATAAGAAATACCATCTTTTGAGTCTGAAGTTTGTCAGACTTCAAAGAGGGTCTCAACCAGACCCTCGAGGACAATAGCTAGGTCCCACGAAGGAATCTTGGTTCTTACGGGAGGCCTCAACTGCCTGGCTCCGCGAATAAAACGGCCCAGCAGAGGATGCCTCCCCAGAGGTACCACATCCACCAGGGTGTGGCAAGCCGAGAGAGCGGCCACATAAACCCCCATGACACCCTCATGGGGAAGAAAGTATTTAGGGCCAGAAATATAGCCATCAACTCTGGGCAATTGATGTGCCACCCAAGCTGATGACCCTCCCATTCCCCTTGAGCTGGACGACCACTTAAGACTGCACCCCAGCCCTTCAGGGAAGCATCCGTCGTTAGCATCTTGCAACAACGGGGTACGCCGAGAGTGGGACCCAAGGCAAGGAACCGGGGTCTGAACCACATAGTTAGTGTACGAAGCCCGCCGTGCGTCACTTTGTTAGCCTCCGAGGATTGGCCCTTGGATGAAATCCCCTGGCTCTGAGCCACAATTGCAAAGGTCTCATGTGTAACAGCCCCAAAGGGATCATCGTGGATGCTGACGCCATGAGCCCCAGCAACCTTTGACACTGATAAACAGTGAGGTGTCGACCTAGCCTGACTTTGCTTAGGGTATACCAAATGGTCTCGATCCGAGCAGGAGATAGACGTGCCCGCATCGTGACCAAATCCTAAATGACTCCCAGATAAGTCATTCCCTGGGCAGGAGAAAGACCGCTCTGTTGAGTCTCAGCCCAAGAGAAATTAGATGAGCCAGCACAATATCTCTGTGCTGAAGCACCATCTCTCGCGACTGTGCTAGTATTAGCAAGTCGTCGATGTAATTAAAAATGTCCTGGAGTCGCAGAGAAGCCAGCACTGCATCCATGCATTTTGTGAATGTGCGGGGTGATAAGGCTAGGCCGAATGGAAGAACCCAAAATTGGTAAGCTTCGCCCCCTGAAAGCAAACTGCAGGAACTTCCTGTGCTGTGGCAATATCTCTATGTGGAAATATGCGTCTTTTAGATCGATTGTGACAAACCAATCGCAATGTTGGATTTGCGACCATCTTCACAGTTAGCATCTTGAACTTGAGTGCCTTGACCGAATGGTTCAAGCCTAGAAGATCTAAGATGGGATGCAGACCTCCATCCTTCTTGGTAACCAGGAATTATCGGCTCTCTTTCTGGAAGAGGAACATGTTCTATGGCCCCTTTTATCAGAAGAGTGTGCAGCTCTTGTGACAGTACTTACATCACCTCCGGTTTCATGGAAGTGGAGACCACGCCGTTGAAACGCGGAGGATGACGAGTAAACTGGATCCTGTATCCCTTCCGTACTGTGCTTAACACCCATACAGAAACGCCTGGCAGAAGTGACCACGCGACCAAGCGAGCTTGCTGCGTTTTGGGGTTTCCTCCTCACGGGCCAGTCCAACTGTAGTCTGGCCACTCCACCGCCTCTAACAACTCCTCCATGGACCTATTGCCATGCGGGGACTGTGGTGGGTGCTCGAGGTCCTCAGACCCAAGAGAATCCACTTCCTTGTCGATCCTGGCGTGAGCCGAAGAAGCACCGCGATCACGGGATCATCGCGATCACGCGAGGACCTGGCGACAGAGCAGGCGAAAAGGACCGGCCCGTCCCCTGCTCGTCAGCCAGATGCATTTCAGAGCCGAGCCCCACGATCTAAGCGCAGGTACAGACCGAAAATAACTCAGACGAGTGCGCAGCGTCTTGACTCACCTGAGTCAAAAGCAGCGGCCGCATGCTCCTCCCCCAAACACACAACACAGTAAACGTGCGTGTCTGTGTCTGCCAGCCGGCGAGAACACGGGGGCACACAACGCTTCTGTCCGTCGCTCATTGTACTGTCTAGCTCAAGAAACCAACTTCCAAACAGAACGCCGGCTCTGTTTTTGTTACACACCACACAGTATCGGTCTGAAAACAAAAAGACCTGATGGCTGGCAGCTGGGGCTCATCTACTTATAAGTAGACTCAGCCTTGGGTAACAGGTGCGCCAGTGACGTCACCTGCCGAGGCTATAGTTTTCGCTAGTCAATTTCATTGACGTGTTTAAACACACTTTTCACAGCCGGTTCACGTAAAGACGTTCCCATATGCATTCTTCATGCAGCATCGAGTGAGGCTTTTGAAAGGGAACAAGCAACTAAGGATGAACATCCTACAGGATGGGTGCTGCTGCCTGAGTCCACTAAAGAAGAACTGGTAGAGCCAACAAGATGACAACCAGAGCTAAGTGGAAACGTGCTGAATAAAAACCATTTAGCAGACAGCATCCCCTGGGAGAAAACACCAACAAAAAGCTCCTAAGATTGGAGACACCTACATAAGTTAACAGAAAAGGAAAGAGAACTTAATGCCGAATGGTAAAGACTTCTAGACTGAGAAAACAACAGCTGAAAGGAAAGCAGCAAATTGCCAACAAATACTGAAGTTGCAGTTAGACGGCATAATGATAACAGCAGACACTGCTACTATAGGAAAGCAACAACAGCTAGAAGACATCAGCAGACTGATATCTGATGTGATGGATGTGCAAATGCAACAGCTAAGAGAAATAAAATCTCCAATATTATCTTCTCTGCACTGGCTCCCTGTGAAATCCAGAATAGAATTTAAAATCCTTCTCCTCACCTATAAAGCTCTTAATGGTCAGGCACCGTCGTATCTTACAGAGCTCATAGTGCCTTATTACCCCACTAGAACACTGCGCTCTCAGAATGCAGGGTTTCTTGTGGTTCCTAGAGTCTCCAAAAGTAGAATGGGAGCCAGAGCCTTTAGCTATCAAGCTCCTCTTCTGTGGAATCAGATCCCAGTTAGGGTTCGGGAGGCAGACACCATCTCCTCATTTAAGAATAGGCTAAAGACTTTTCTCTTTGATAAAGCTTATAGTTAGGGCTGGCTCAGGAGAGTCCTGAACCATCCCTTAGTTATGCTGCTATAGGCCTAGACTGTCGGGGGACTTCCCATGATGCACCTCTCTCTCTTCACCTCTGTCCTCCTCTCCATCCGTATGCATTCTCATCCCATAAATGCATGTCACTAATTTGACTTCTTCCCTCTCCCGGAGTTTTGTGCTTTGTCGTCCGTCTCTTCTTTCTTAGTGTCACTTTCAGCAGGTATTTCAGTGTCCGGAGATGTATCTGGATCGGTGACTATGGCAACCTGCTGGGGCAGTGTTGCTGTGTCTATGGTGCAGGGGACGAGTGGCTCGGGTCCTGCTCGTTGGGCTCCACCTGGAGCTGCTCGGTTGTCCGTCTGGACCCATCATCTTCCCTTATGTTTTACCACCTAAACATTTCTAACATAATAATATATATATATATACAACAATTTTGCCATCATGGCTGTATATGTTATAGTTTTGATGCTATAAATCTATTCTGTACTTACGACATCTATTGCATGTCTGTCCGTCCTGGGAGAGGGATCCCTCCTCTGTTGCTCTTCCTGAGGTTTCTATCATTTTTTTCCCCTGATAAAAGGGGTTTTTTTGGGTAGTTTTTCCTTAATCGAATCGAGGGTCTAAGGACAGAGGATGTCGTATGTTACAGATTGTGAAGCCCTTTGAGGCAAATGTGATTTGTGATACTGGGCTATATAAATAAAATTGAATTGAATTGAATTGAAATGGAAACAAAAACAGGAATGGAGCTGAGAAGTGGCAGACACATAAGTGGATATGAAGAGCCATGGCCAACAAAGGCCATTTTGCCGGTAGGCATCAACAATAACATTATGTGTCCAATAATAAATAAAGTACAGGGACAGCACCAGTATGTGCCGTGGTCCTTCGCAGACATGATTGGTTTGGCAGGACGACTCCCTGACCTAACCGAAGGAGCAAGCAAGTGGCTCACAGCATTAGAAGAAAGCACAGCAGGAGTGAATTGGCCCTAGGTAACATCAAAGCCTTGCTCATGGATATAACTGTAAAACACACAACTGAAGAAGTTTTCTGCGCCGCAAACCTACAACCGGTTGTGGCTGGAAATAAAGCTGACGCCGTGGGCTTTGGTGGACACTGCAACATAATATGGGCTGAGCTGAGGAAACAATATCTGGAGAAAATGGATCCCTCCAAGCTAAACGGAGAGACGCTAAAGGATAGCAAATGTCAATCCAAGTTTCTCCATGCTTTTCAAAAGAGATGGCGTGATGAAACAGGAAGCGCCTGGAATGTTAATAGTACCTCACAAAGCTTGTTCAAAGGGATGGTGAAGAAAGTTGTACGCGGACACGATAGTCCTTCTCCATGGCATCACCGAACTCCTCCCAGACCCAGGTTTTTGCCTCTGCAACAACCCGGGCTGAAGCTCACTTGGCCCTCCGGTACCCATCAGCTGCCTCCGGAGTCCCCCGAGCCAACCAGGCTCGATAGGACTCCTTCTTCAGCTTGACGGCATCCCTTACCGGGTTCGGGGATTGCTGCCATGACAGGCATGCCACAGCTCCGAGCAGCCGCGTCGACAAACGAGGTGGAGAACATGGTCCACTCAGACTCAATGTCTCCAACCTCCCTCGAGATTCAATTTCAATTCAATTCAATTTATTTTATTTATATAGCCCAATATCACAAATCACATTTGCCTCAAAGGGCTTCACAATCTGTAACATACGACACCCTATGTCCTTAGACCCTCGATTCGAATAAGGAAAAACTACCCAAAAAAAAAAACCCCTTTTAACAGGGAAAAAAAATTGTACAAACCTCAGGAAGAGCAACAGACGAGGGATCCCTCTACCAGGACGGACAGACATGCAATAGATGTCGTATGTACAGAATAGATTAATAGCATAAAAATCATACCATATACAATTATGATGGCAAGGGCTATTATGTTGAAAAGTGTGGGATGTAAAACATAAGGGAAGATGATGGGTCCAGACAGACAGCCGAGCAGCTCCAGGTGGAGCCCAACAAGCAGGACTGCACCATAGACACAGCAGCACTGCGCCCAGCAGGTCGCCATAGTCACAGATCCAGATACATCTCCGGACACTGAAATACCTGCTGAAAGTGACATTAAGAAAGAAGAGACGGACGACAAAGCACAAAACTCCGGGAGAGGGAAGAAGTCAACTTAGTAACATGCATTTATGGGATGAGAATGCATAAGGATGGAGAGGAGGACAGAGGTGAAGAGAGAGAGGTGCATCATGTGAAGTCCCCTGACATTCTAGGCCTATGGCAGCATAACTAAGGGATGGTTCAGGTTCACATCAGCCAGCCCTAACTATAAACTTTATCAAAGAGAAAAGTCTTTAGCCTACTCTTAAATGTTGAGATGGTGTGTGCCTCCCGAACCCAAACTGGGATCTGATTCCACAGAAGAGGAGCTTGATAGCTAAAGGCTCTGGCTCCCATTCTACTTTTGGAGACTCTAGGAACCACAAGTAACCCTGCATTCTGAGAGCACAGTGTTCTAGTGGGGTAATAAGGCACTATGAGCTCTGTAAGATACGATGGTGCTTGACCATTAAGAGCTTTGTAGGTGAGGAGAAGGATTTTAAATTTTATTCTGGATTTCACAGGGAGCCAATGCAGGGAACGTAATATTGGAGAAATATTATCTCTTTTCCTAGTTCCTGTCAGTACACGTGCTGCAGCGTTCTGAATCAACTGGAGAATCTTAAGGGACTTTTTCGGGCTGCCTGATAATATGGAATTGCAGTAATCCAGCCTTGAAGTAACAAATGCATGGATTAATTTTTCTGCATCATTTCGAAACAGGAAGTACCTGATTTTTGCAATGTTACTTAGGTGAAAAAAGGCAGTCCTTGAAGTTTGCTTCATGTGGGAGTTGAAGGATAGATCCTGATCAAAGATAACTCCGAGGTTCCTCA
>CM022491.1:21429664-21483506 GCA_011952105.1 Coreoperca whiteheadi | reverse complement strand
CAATTTTTCATCAATATCCATTAGGGTTGCAGTTGGATTACGACCCACGGTTCTGCACGCACGTGACTCGTAGATTAATTGGGCTTCTTTTTTTTTAACTAGCGGATTAATCTAAATTGTTTAGCAATCGCAGAGTGAAAGAGTTTTTCTGCTGATATTGCTTTTTCAGTAATTGCGTTATTTTAAACTCGATGCTGAGTTTGATGTCACGTGTTCACGTGAACAGGGCATGTTAATAAGTCAACAATGGCCAGCGGCGGAGCAGAAGAACTTGAAAAGCCTCCCGCATCATTTAAATTGCACGTATGGGAGCATTTCGGCTTCCCGTAAAATATAATGATGAATGAAGAAGGGCGGTGGACAAAACTGTAACGGTATGTAAACACTAAAAGTTCCTTGCTGTATGTTTTCATGTAATAATTGTATCCTCCCCCTTTTTTTTGTGATCCGAAAAATGATCCGTAATGTGATCCTCCTTTTTGTTGCAGCATGATTCCGGCTGTAACAGTAATCTGGAGTCATTACTGCCGATGTGAACAACAGTCTTACTGTATTTACATTTATCCTTATCCAGCAGTTTCCAATATGATTTAATGTCGCCCCCTCTGGCCAAAGCAACACTATGGTCGCTAGTATTGCTAACTTCACATTTCTCAAAATGGAGCTGCCAATAATCAGAGTTGGTTTCTCAGTGGATGGGTCGCTGAGTGGGGAAAACCTGTTGGAATTGTGAACATGTTGGTGGTGCACTGTAGCTCCCTTTGAAGGGAACTTCAACGCTGAATCAGCTGACGCTATTGGGAACGCCTTCAGCGTGACTGCATCTGAATGTCTGTATCAACTAGTCCAATATTGAGTCCGTCCTGGATGTGGAGCACATGGGTGGCTCGTCAGCCCAATTACTGCAGTATGAGGAGCTGCTGGAGGTAGTTTCCCACGCATCGGCTAGGCTCAATATCGCCTGCCAAGCAGAGCAGCAGGGCACTCATCGCCAGAGTAAGATCGACGAGCGTTTCCTTCTAGCCCCACCTCCACATCGGGACCTGCTGTTTTTCCCGGATCTCCACACCGAGGGGTCGAAATCCTGGTCCAAACCGTACTCTGCACGGCTTTCCGTGTGTTTCACCAGTGTGCGTCGATCAGTGGCCCCAGGGAAAACGGATATGGCATTGAGGAGACGCTGGCGGCGTATTAATTGCCGGAGGCTGCGTCGTCCCTTAAGACCCCGACGTTGCCACCTATGGTTGACTCTGTCGGGCATTAGGGATAGGGACAAAGCCTACCAGATGGATGCCCCCGCCTTACGGTCTCTTCGAGGAAGCGGGAGGCTCAGTAGTTGCCCGCTGCAGAGAGGGGCAGTGGCCTTTCAGTGGTTTAACCCCCTGTCGCCAGAGGTCTCGGGCCAGGACCTCAGCCCTCCACATCTCACGGCTCCTACATGCTGGCTCAGAAAGGGAGTGTGGTGCAGCGGGCCCCACCCCAGCGGTCGAGGGGCTCACTGTAGCCTGCTCGGCAAAGACCTGCTTTGAGAAAAAGGCCTTGGAGGGCGCCCCCATCACAGGGGTCGAGCACAAGGCTGCTCGCCCACGGAGCCCTCAGGAACTCAGCCTTACCACCCCACCATCTCAGAGGGCGAGGGTGAGTTTCATGTAATAGACGTTCTTTTCCAATTAAATCCTGCCTCACTAGCGCTTCGGGACACCGTAGCTCTCACATCGCAGGTTCAGTGGGCAGTCAGGCATGTACATGGCACTTCTCGGAGATATCCCGCCGATGCAGCACTTCGGGTAACCGAGGCCGCTACTCTGGGTCCCATGGGCACCAGCCTCGAGCTGCTGGTCCCCCTGAGGAACTTCCTGCCCGCTTGGGAAGGTCTACCTGGTGTGTCACACTGGGTGTTGCGCACCATAGAACAGACTTCGGTTTCCGGTCCAGACCCCCAAGATTCCGAGGGATCTTGGAGACCAGGGTTGACCGAGAACAAGCACAGGTGATGGAGCAAGAAGTGCATTCTCTCTAAGATAAGGGGGCCATAGAACATGTTCTTTCCCCGGGAGATGCATACCGGGTTCCACAGCCAGTACTTTAAAGTCCTGAAAAGAGACGGTGGTTTGCGCCCCATTTTAGATCTTTGAACCGGTTTCTGAGGGAACATCTGTTCAGAATGCTGACGATCACTATAATTGTGGGTCAAATTCAGTTTGAGGACTGGTTTGTCACGATTAAGCTAAGGGACGCGTACAGTCATGTCTCTATCATTCCGGGGAAAACCAATAATGGGTGCTTCCCTTCGGCTTAGCAGTCTCCCTTCGCACCTTAACGAAGTATATGGACTCTGCCCTGGCCCCTCTCAGGCTCCAGGGAGTCCGCGAGCAATGCGAGAAAGAGCATGCTCACTCCAACACAGTGGATCATGTTCCTAGGAGTAGTGTGGGACTCAGTTACGCTGCGGGCACAGCTGTCTCCTGCACGAGTCGAGTCGATCCTGACCAAGGTGTTCAGTTTCAAAGACTGTTAGGCCTCATGGCAGCAGCATCCACCATGATTCCGCTTGGATTACAGCACATGAAGCATCTGCAGTGGTGGCTCATGAGCACAGGATTTTCCCCAAGGGGCAATCCTTTTTGCCTGATTAGGTTTACACGCAGGTGCATGCGCTCCTTGGTCAGGTGGAGACAACGGGTATTCCTGACCCAGGGCCCAGTGCTGGGAATGGTGTATCACTGTCGCACACTCTCGACGGACGCCTCTAGCACGGGATGGGGTGCAGTCCTGGATGGCCGCTCAGCCCAAGGTCTGTGGTCAACGCCGCACCAATGGCCCTTAAATTGCCTGGAGATGCGAGCGGTCTTGCTGGCCTTACGGCACTTTCTTCCAGACCTCAGGGGCCGCCACGTGCTTGTCTGCTCCAACAACATGGAGGGGGCTCTCTCAGGGGCTCTCTCTAAGAACACTTTTCATACCCTGGTACCTCAATGTGTGAGCGGACATCCTGTCAAGGCAGGGGCCGAGGCCTGGGGAATGGAGACTGCACCCCAAGTCGGAGCAGATTATATGGAGGAGATTTGGCAGAGCACAAGTGGACCTGTTTGCATCCCTGGAGAATGCTCACTGTCCCCTCTGGTTCTCCCTTGTGCGTCCAGTGCCCCTAGGGCTGGATGCCATGGTGTAGCCTTGGCCAAGG
Source organism: Coreoperca whiteheadi (assembly GCA_011952105.1). NCBI lineage: Eukaryota > Metazoa > Chordata > Actinopteri > Centrarchiformes > Sinipercidae > Coreoperca > Coreoperca whiteheadi. The sequence goes on along the minus strand of CM022491.1, from coordinate 21,480,322 downwards.
CTACGGCTGTACACTTCTCCCCCGATTGCCCTGCTCCCGGGGGTTCTAGAGAAAATTTCTGTTTTCCCGTTCCGAATCTGGTTGTCGGGCCTGGTAGCCCTCCTGGACGGTCCCCCGTGGGAAATTCCCGTCAGGAGGGACCTGCTGTTGCAGGGCCAAGGTGAAAAATGTAATACCCGACTGGGGAGGTTTAAGCTGTGGGTTTGCCCCTGAGGGGGACCACCGCCGAGCTGACGGTCTCTCTACTAAGGTAGTTTCATTTCACACTCTAGAGCCCCCTGCACAAGGAAACCGTATGCAAGTGGAAGCTTTTCACTATGGGGTGCCAAGAGTGCCACCTTGACCCAGTTCACTGCCAGGTGGCTTCAGTGGTGGAGTTTCTCCAAAGCCAGTTTTTGGCTGGACTTTCCGCCACTACACTTAAGGTGTATGTGGCTGCGATTGCAACATTCCACAGTATGGCCTTAAAATTGGCATTTTTGCTGGCCATAACGTCTCTCGAGAGTGGGAGATCTGCAGGCCCTGTCGGTGGCTCCTGCCTACCTGGAGGTCATTCCAGGTGCAGTGAGAGCCATCCTGCCTCCTAGGCCGGGGTACGTACCCAAAGTACCCACTGACGTGGCCCAGCTGGTGGTCCTCCAGGCGTTCCATTCTCCTTCAGTGTCGGCGGAACAGGAAGGTAGGCTGCGACTGCTCTGTCCGGTCAAAGCCCTCGAAATTTATGTCCGCAGGACGTCTCAGTGGCGCAATTAGGACCAGTTGCTGGTATGCTTCTGGACCCCTCATAAGAGCTGGCCGGCTACCATGCACACCATTAGCAGGTGGATTGTTGAGGCTATCATGATGATTTATGCGGTGTGTGGATTGCTTTCACCCTTGTCTATCAGAGCCCACTCCACACGAAGTGTGGCATCCTCCAAAACCTGGTGGTTGCGAACCCCACTCTCTGAAATATGCTGTGGGATGGTCCTCGCCTCACTTTCATGAGGTTCTATAGCCTTACATAATCCGGGGTCAGTGGCACTCTTGTCCTGAAGTGTGCCCTTGGTGGCTTCACACTCTGACAGGTATTCCTCCAGCATGGCGGAGCTTGGATTATGTTCCCCATAGCGTCAGCTGAAGCAGCATTGAAGTTCCCTTGGTGTTCGGGTCGGCACCGACCCGTTTCCAAGTTTTAAATGCATTAAAAAACACGTAAATTAGTTTATTGCGTCAAGGCTTTTTGACTTTGTCAAGAACCTCTATATCAACAAAATAAAACAAAAAAATGTTTTTTCACTAAATTATAAAATGCTCTGGTTGAAATTATGACCTTTGTGTTGTTCGGTTCGGTTTCGACCCGGTTATAAAAATCAGATTATAAAGCAATAATTAGAACCAAAACTTAAATCATAAGTGAACTGTCAGCCAAAACACTGACAGACAGCTCCTCTCCCAATTATGTGAGCTTTAGGGGATGCTCATTTTGCCTTGTTTTCCAGTATTCCTGCACAAAAACAAAACAAACAAAGACGGGCATGTCCAGACATGTTACGTCAATTCCATTCATTTGAGTGGTCATTTGACTTGCAGAGTGCACATCTCCAATTTGCAGCATGCGAAAATGAGAAGAGGACTTACAGTGACCCAAGTTCTGGATAGCCTTTTTGGTGAAAATGAGGGAGAGGACACAGAGCAGCATAGCGATACGGATGAGCAGGTTTCTGAGGAGGAAGACAATGTGGAGTATCATCCAGAAGACACAGACACATCTGATGAGTCTGATGAGGAGGTCATCGGTGGTGAAGCTGCTCCTGCTGAAAGATTCAAGTCCAAAAATGGTAAGATCTTTTGGAGCTCAGTACCTCATGTCGACTCTTCACAAAGATGCAGCTGTGTCATCAGGAAGTGACAAAAAGCCCACAATCATCCTCGACTATAACAAAAACAAAGGAGGAGTGGACAACCTGGACAAGCTGATTGCCACCTACACTTGCCAGCGAATGACCAGGAGATGGCCAATGGTTGTGTTTTACAACATCCTTGATGTGTCCGCATGTAACGCATTTGTGTTGTGGACCCACATCCACCAAGGGTGGAACTCAACCAAAAAAGCCAAGTGGAGAATGTTTCTTGAGGAGCTGGGAAATTCACTTGTCAAGCCACACATTGAGCGAAGGCAACAGTTGCCCAGAGACCCAGACGCTGCCGCCTTGGTCAGACAGCTGCAGAGCTCACCTTGCACTCCGTCCACGCCCTCAGCAACACAAAGAGCATCCACAACAGCTTCCTCCTCAGTCAGCCCTGCCTCAACACCAACCAGAACAGCCACAGCCACAACCCCACTCAGGCCACCTGATTCTAAAAGAAAGAGGTGTCAAGTCTGCCCAAGCAGTAAGGACAAAAAGACAAACTTATTGTGCTTCAAGTGCAAGAAATATCTCTGCAAAGAACACACTAAAAGTGTCACTTTTTGCCACACATGCATCTAAACACACACACATACATGTTCTTGCACACAGAGACTTTTACTCTGATTTGGTATTTTGGTATGATTTTCTGGATTGGTTGTTTGTTTGACCTTGCAAATCTATATTTTGTGTTATGACCTGTTCTGCTTTTCATTTTGTGTTTATATTAATGTTCTATTGCTGAAAAAAATACTTTTTTGCCTTTTTCTTGAAGTAAATATATATGGGTCGAAACTGACCCGTAACACCATAGATGTTACTATAGTTAATAATATTAAAATTAAAAAATAAATAAAACATTTATTTAAGAGATGTGTTCTAATAGTACTTAGTAATAGTCAGGTAACACAACAACCTTTTATTTATTTATATGATTCTGTTGAGGTTCATTTTACCATTTTTTTTTAATTGAAATCGAGGGGTATACTGAAAAAAAAGGCCCAGAGGCCCACACCAAAAATATTAAAACCAATATTTTCATGGATATGGAAGCCTAACAAGGTAACCAAGAGATGAGAAACAAACTGGATGATAGCTAATTGTTTTTATTGTATTTTACAGCTGATTTAAGACACGGGTCAAAACCGACCCGTTAACATAAGAGATGGTAACAGAAAGCGAACACAAGAGGAAGGTTAAAAGGGAATGTCCCAGGTTACATATGTAACCCTGGTTCCAAGAAGCTGCATCTCGCTGCCATACTTCCGGCATGCCTGTGAGCGGCTTGCTTCAGTCGATCAGAAGGCTAAAGAGAACAGCGAGGCCGGCTCCCTTTGTAACCTCCGGTTCCGCTAGCGTGTGTCACATGTTGACATTTAACCAATCAAGATTGGATTAGTTGATAGAGATTCAGATGCGGTCACGCTGAGGGTGTTCCCCATAGCGTCAGGTGAGGCAGTGTCTCGTTCACCATCAGGGAACCAGGGTTACATACGTAACCCAAGATGGCTTCTGCTTAGGGCTATGCTTCATTCCGACAGTCATCCAGCCTCCCTGGATTTCCAGCTGCTCAGGAGCTGCGAGGGGACAGCTAACAGTAGCAAGCTCTGGTCGGTCCGCACCGGCTTCTGACCGGAAATGAGACAATACACTTACGTCAGCACGTCGTCGTCAGGGGGTGATAGATGTTGAGTGTACAGAATAGATTCACAATAGAAGATCATTGTATCTAAAATAGTGATGACAAAATGTAGATTGTGAAACATAAGTCAAGAGGATGGATCCAGAACTGAGCAGCTCCAGGTGATGCCCACTAAGTATGATCTGAGCCACAGGGAATTTTGGCTCTCTCTTTTTATCACTCCATAAATGATATATAAACAAACCCTTATTTGGAGAACACAATTGGTCCCATTTGGTCCTAGTTTTCAAGATTGCACAGCAGATGGCAGCCTCAGTACTGCGCTCTCTAGTACCTTTTGTCTTTTTGTTTAGTCTTCTGCTCTTCCTCTCTGGTCACATTCACCAGCGAGGATTTGCTGGAGATGTAGTCGTGGGAAACAAGCCAGGGCGCTCGTTAAATTGCACCAGCGGAGATATCAAATTGTGCCCCCGTCAGTATATATGGCAAATGTCCGCTCTGGACAACAAGATGGACGAACTGCTGCTCGGGCTTTTATAGATCTGCCGCCCTGTGTTTCACTGAAACCTGGTTTGCTGAGCAGATCCCGGAGACTACATCTGCCATGATTCCAACTCCTGCACGTAGACTGCATAGCGGAGCTATTGGGAAAAACGAGGGGAGGCAGAATCTGCTTCTACATAAATGAAGGTTGGTGTACAGATGTCACAGTTTTAAGCAAATCATGCAGCCCTCATCTAGAGACTATTTTTATAAACTGTTTTATTTACAGTGGGAGTTCTCCTCGTTTATACTGGTTGGTGTTTACATCCCACCTCAGGCCTGTGTTCGTGATCAGCCAATACCTGGCTGACCAGATAACTAATGTGGAGAAAAAAAACAAAAAACATCCTGACTCCCTGCTCATCGTTCTTGAGGATTTTAACAGAGCAAACCTCAGCTATGAACTGCCAAAATACAGACAGCACATTAAGTTTCCCACCAGGGAAACTAACGCTCTAGACCATTGCTACACTGCATTAAAGGACAACTAAAACCTTCTGCACATGCAACAATAAACCCTAGTTTACAGAAAAACTCAGGCGGCTTCATCAGGAAATGGAGGCGGCATACGGAAGTGGGGACAGAACCAGGCCAGAAACAAACTGACGAAGGAGATCAGGGTGGCAAAGAGGAGCTACACTGAGAAGTTGGAAAACAGGTTTTCATCCAATGACCCTGCATCAGTGTGGGGAGGCATGAAGGAGATAGCCAGCTACAAGAACCTCCCTCCCCCACACACACTGCTGAGACTCACCAACTGGCTGATGACCTGAATGTGTTTTACTGTAGGTTTGATAAGCCGACAGTTACGCCACTCACCCGCTCCGACACCAATCAACCACCTACACCCCCTGCCAACCACCAGAATGACGCCCAATTTGCACTTAGAATCTGCGAAGAGGTGGTGTGTCAACTCTTTCAGAGACAGACCATCAGGAAGGCACCAGGAACAGATGGAGGATACCTGCACAGATGTGCAACATGGATGTGCCAGCTAAGATTATGGTTTAAGTGTACAGCTCAATATTTATAAGCAGTGACTTGTCTATTGTCATAAAAGTGTATTGCAACAAGGCTATGATCACCGATCCAACACAATTTCCTCAGTTTTATGAACATTACTGTGCAAATGCATACATTAGCAGCTTTATAGCACAGCAAATGTCAAGTTGCTGATGACTCAACTGAGAATGACAGTTTCATCCCAACATTTAAAAGCAAACTGATACTGACACTTTGTACATAAAACACTTAAAAAGTCTGAGCTGACACATACTTGGGTGGTTTTGGGGTTTGCCAAGGTTAAAGGGGCACCAAACTGTAGGTCCAATTAATTAGATTTGGCTATCAGGATTATCAAAGATAATCATAAATAATAAATTGACTTAAAGTCCTCGGTTCACCACCCTAACATCAACTTAGCAGCGACTACCAAATTATCCTAACAGATGGAAACACATCACAATAAACCTCGGAAAACACATGTACATCATTAAACTAAACAGCGATGTACTATGCTATGCCCAGTGGTTGTGTTACGAGTCTGTGGAGAAGAAAAGAGGTTGCTTTGGGATGTTATCATGTATTGTCAAACAGTCAACAGGAAAAGGACCCAGATGCAGACGACCGATCAAGTATGAGGATATGGGTGTTTAATAATAGTCTTACTGGGTGGGAGGCGAACAGATTACACGCAGGCAGGCAGATATGCAGGTTGGCAGACAGACATGAAGACACAAGGCTTACTGGGAAGTCATCAGGAGGCAGAAATTCAAAGTCCAAACAACAGACAGACTGTCCAAAAACCAAGGAAAGAAGTCCACAAGAAACACTAGGAAAACACTGAAAACAAAGGCTGGTCAGCAAGGCATGAAAACCAAGACAAAATAACAGAACAAAAGCATCTCAGAGACTATATAGACACATGAGTGCAGGATAACTAGACACAGGTGAAACTGATAATCACAGGTGGAAACAATCAAAGCAATCACAGACAGGAAGTGAAATCACAAAAGACACAAGAAACAGACCATTTACAAAAATAAAACAAGAAATAACAGCACACAACCCAAAAACCTGGTTGCTGGTGAGCAGGCCATACACTGAGAGAGAGGTAGGTAGCCATAGCTGTCTGTTGCAGTGAAGGATGCCAGGAGAAAGAGAGGACACTCCACTGGGTCCATTTATTAACCTGGTGCCCTCCAGGGTCACAGGTTAGACCGACCAATGGTAGCTGGAAGCTGGTCCTATTAGAGGAGTTCATGCCTCCGGGGATTCTGGGAGACTGAGTTCCATGGCTCTCAGCATTGTGGGACAAAGACAATGTTCAGTTAAAATCACCCACATGAACTCATCTGTGGAGTCCCAACAGGTGGCCCTTGTATTGTTGACTGCTACATCAGAGAGTACTGATACTCTAAGTATTTAGTTGTAACATCAGGGTGATCTTTTCTGGACTGTAAACTGCTATTTTAGCTTGAAATACAATTGGAAGAAACTGCTGCAGCTGAAAAGTTGATCCAGTTATATTACTATAAGAATGCCATTTCAAGGTTAGTCATCATTTTCTACCGCTCGGGGTCGCAGGTGACTGGAGCCTATCCCAGTGGCTTCGGGCCTTAGGCGGGGTACACCCTGGACAGTGGCCAACTCGTCGCACGGCTGACACATAGACAGACAACCATTCACGCACACATCCACTAGGGACAATTTACAGTCACCAATTAACCTAATGCATGTCTTTGGACGGTGGGAGGAAACCGGAGAACCCGGAGAAAACCCACGGCAACACGGGGAGGACATGCAGACTCCACCCAGAGAGGTCGTGGTCTGGTCCGGGATTCGAACCCACGATCTCCTTATTGGGAGGCGGGGGCGCTAGCCGCTCTGCCACCGTGCACCCATTTCAAGGTTAGACTTAACTATTTAGCTATGACACTTGCATGGTTGTGTTTCATACATAAACACACAGATGCACACAAACACAAAAGCATGTATACAGTATGCTGAAAATCCTGGATTCCAGCACATATTCTAAGGAAAAGGGAATAGATTTCAACATCATGGTCAAACGCCTCTTCTGCAACTTATGTCTCTCCCAAGTGTTGGCAATAGAGACATTAGAAATGACTGGTCTGGTGAGTGAACTACATAGGTACAAGTTCAACCATAGATTAGCTGAGCATGTGTGCATGTTGAGTGTGTGAGATGTCTAAGACATAGAATTTCCTCTGGATATGTGTTCATTGCCCTAATGACATACTGTACCCATTCCTAAAGCTGTTTTGGATTGCATGCAGAGCAGATGCAAAGCATAATGTTTCCATTCTGAAGACACATTAATTAATTTTTGTGGATAGGCTTAGAGATCTCGACAGTTTGTCTCCATCGCTTCTTTTTTCATACATAATATAGTCACAGAAATGCACTAAACTTTACACACACATTACAATGAACAGTTCCAATCAAAAGTTTGGACACATTTTCCTATTTACGTGAATGAGAAAGTGTGTCCAAACATTTGAAGTGTAGTGCATGTTGGAATAGGTAACACATTCCATTAGATCTTCTCAAATAGCTGTTTATTATCATTGGCTTTATGACTCTAATGCTGGTACTGAACTAAAAAAGAAGCTTTCTCAGAGGTATACCATCCCCCAAAACTAAAACCTAATTTTTGTATTGCTATTAAATGTGTTTGCAGTGCATACAGGAAAATACTGATGATGAATTTGTTCACTTTTGAATTTCGAATATTGTATAATTTATTAACCTGATAGAGTAATATTATGTACTGCTGCAGACTGTGTTGGTATAGAGACAATAGTAGAATAAGGAACTGCAGAGTGATCGTGAGAGGTAAGAGGAAATGAACCACACTTATATGTGGCTAGAGATGGCTATTAAAGGGACACAGCTAGTCACTGACAAGGTGTCTGTCAGTTTCCCACACACACAGACACACACACTCTCAGGCACTCAAGGTTACATGTTAACACGCACAAACACTACATAATACAACATATACAAATAAATACCCAAGAGTATGACAGTTCATACCATGTATTTTTGTATATGACAGTTGAAAGATATTTAAAAATGTTTTATGTTGCTGACATATTTGGATGAAGATCTTAAAATAGATTGTGATTTAAACCTGGAAAGATAATTTAAAAAAACACATCTGTCTTATAATATATAATGTGTTGCCATAAAATGCCATATAGCATTTTTCCCAAGTTCCTAACTTAGGAGAAAAAAGTTTCTCAAATGCACGGACCGAGGAGGCCAAGTCTATATAACATCTATCATTCGCAACACCTCGATATCAGTGAAAATCATACAAGGAAAGATGACAGTTTGCATATTTGACATAAATGGGTTCCTTGTTCCTCTTAACTATTTATTCAGTCCCTTGGAAGCAAAAATAATGAAGTTTGCAGTTCTTCTTTCATTACTACTGCAGCACTAGGAGGAAGTGGAATTCTAGATAGCAGTGCCGTGACAGAGACTGAGGGACAATACATTCAACTCAAACTCTTAACAGGAACACACTTCTTCCAGTACATTTCATCCATTACCATTAATAACTCTGTGGTGTCCCCGGCTCACCTCCTCTCCCCGGAGGTGGCGTATAGTCTGGTCCAGGCTCTTGTCACTTGCTTAGACTGCTGCAACTCACTCCTGGCTGGCATGCGTGCCATTTGTCCTATGCAGCTCATCCAGAATGCAGCAGCTCGGCTGGTCTAAGTTCTCCCACACAGCACCACTCCTCTACACCCTGCACTGGCTACTGACTCTGGCACTTGCTTCCAGAATGGTTGAATGTGACTCCCCATTGACACCAGGAAAGCAGAAACGCTACACATCTTCTGTTGCAGACCTTGATGTACTTGCATGATTGTTGCAACTTCATGTTGTATCCACATGGTTTAATGCCCTTATTCTAAGTTGCTTTGGATAAAAGCGTAAGCTAAATAAATGTAGCATAATGTATTGATTACATGAACAGAACCATATCTTTGATTTCCCTTTGAATATGCAAAAAAAATATGCCTAAATATATTTGTTAGGCTCATAAGAATCATCAAGAATGAACAATTTCAATAGTCTGGCAGTTCCCTCTTTTTGGGATGACTCAGAACATTTTTATGTGGCTTCCATTACCCTTCAGCTCCCCTTCACAATAACCCTGACCAAGATACTGCAAAATGTACATTTACTACATATATTACTACTATTGTACCTGTAGTGCTGCTGCTACTGTTACTACTACTTCTACATCCAGTTCTACTACTACTACTACTGTCGATAATCCAGTATTGAATCAATTTTTTTAATACCATCAGAGTTAAATATGACTCTATAATACTGCTGTTGGATAATACAACTAATAAAATAACAGTTATAACTGTTTGCTTTGAGCCATGAAATACAGTAAACTATGCTGCTTGTCTTCCATGCAGCAGGGAAAGTTGCACTGAACCACTGCATGTGACGCAACTCTTTATCTGAAGTAGTCTAAATAATTATGTGAAGAGGACTCATGACCAGTGTGTAAGTGTAATGAATTTTGTCCTCCTTCACCCCCAAACACGCAGACATATGGCTGTATGTGGGCACCACTTGTACTAAAAACTACCCCCCGCTCCAAACAAGCAGAACTGTATAAAGGAAAGGAAAAAGCAGATAAAAATCAGAGCTATGCCACAGGGAGACGAAATAGGGGGAGGTGAGAAAATGAGAATTTAAAAGAACGAGTGAAAGAGACGTGAACAGGAAGAGAGAGAAAAAAAACCTGTCTAGGAAATGACAACACAAAGGCAGAAGCACAAGTGGTAGGTGTTAAACAATGTCATGACTAGGTGTGCAGACAAGAATGACAGCAGGTTTGACTGAAAAGACAACAAATATACATATATATATAGAAGGAGGAGGAAGTAAATGACTTGAAACAGATTGTTAAAAAGCAAGTGAATCTTTGGATACTGACTACAGCTGGAATATGGGGTGAGTAATTTTCTAATAACAGTGATAATATTAATCCACTCAAAGCTCTTTTTTTTCTCCCAAACAATTTTGAATGTCGGATGCATGAATAACGGAAGATATACAGAAAAGTACTGCTTCATATCAACCCTACACTTGACTTGGCCTAACATGCTCTTTAGTTCTTACATTTCCTGATGTATGCAAGTGTCTGGAGCTCATAGCAGGTGTCATTACAGCTGTCACACATATCAGAGTATCTATCTTTGCTGTGGATAGAGCATATTATTAAATCCAAAACAAAATTTTGAGGGCTAATGATTTTGAGAAGATAGTATAAATTATTAACAGGTGAAATTATGCAGTCCATATTAAGCAGCATTTTACAGAGCACAGGAAGTGGTCAAAACATCAAAACCTTTTTGGCAGGAAGTAAAGATTTCCCACAGGCAACAAACTATATAACAAATAGACTGAAAATAAGTCACTATCACAATGCCTTCTATAGAAATAAGGATCTGAAGTTTTACTGAAAATGTACCTCTATTTTCTATTTCCTTACTTTTGCCTGAAACATTCAGATACAAATACATGAAAGTCTTGCAGAGGTCTGGTTGGATATGAAATGTTCTATGCCAAATGTTTATATACAGCCCAAGAGATGGTTTTAATGTAACAGTCCACAAAAAATATGAATACAATTTTGTCTAGTACATTTACTTAAGTTCTGTACTAAGGTACATGTACTTTACTTGAGTGTTTCCATTTCATGCTCCTTTATACTTCTACTTCACTATATTTCAGAGAGAAGTAATGTACTTTTTACTTACATGTATTTAACATTTATTTAACAGCTGTAGTCACTTGCACACTGAAAAATCAGATTTTACATACAAAACATATGATTGGTTTAAAAGATATGCACTTTTACAGATTATACTAAGAAAATGTATATTCATTAAAAATAAGATAAAGGAATAATTATCGAATAATGTGAAAATCATTATTTATCCCTGACAGGGGCCTCTATGCTGCACTACTTTTACTTTTGATACTTAAATTACATTTTACTGATAGTACTTTCTTACTTAATACTTGTGCATCATTTTGAATGCAAGAATTTGACTTGCAATAGAGTATTTTTAGATTGTGGTATAACTATTTTTACTTAAGTAAATGATCTGAATACTTCTTCCACTATACTATGTCGGGTCTACCAGTACAACACTGTAGTATAATAAAGTAGTAGTGACTTATTTGAATCTATAATAAAGTAGTTGTGACTTATAAGAATCTATATCTAATTGTGAAAGAGTTTTCTTTTATAAACATTCAGTGCTGTGTTTTTGTTGCCTAGCCTTAACCATACCGTTACCATATTTTAAAAATATTGGCATGTACATCATCAACAAAAATCATTGTTTTGCTGAATTGTCTAATGTTGTCCTGTTTATCCTGAGCCTAGTCCAACATGCAGTACCAGTCAAAAGTTAAGATGCACTTTTCATTCATGTAAATGGTAAATTTGTCCAAACCTTTGACTGGTACTGTTGTGGTTTTGGGTTGAGTGGGGTGCTTTATATGTGTTATGGATAGTTTTGGGTGTTTTCTGTGTCATGGTTTGGAGTTCTGTGTACTGTGGAGTCTGGTGTTATTTTCAAGATGTTTGTTCCTGTTTTATTTTGTAATTGGTTTGTTCCGTCATGTTTTTGTCTTTCAGTTTTGCTTCCTACCCCTTATTTCCTGATTGTTTTTACCTGTGTCTTTCATTTCACTTGTTTCTCCTTGGCTCCCCTTCCCAAGCGTATTTAGTCTGTGTGATTCCCTCTATCTGTATCAGTTTGTCGTCATAATCTCCCTGATGTGTTGGTTCTGTCTGCCTGTTGGTTTACTGGATTTTTGCCTGCTTCTTTGCTTTAACTGCCTGCCTGTCTACTGGTATGTCTATGGAATAAATACTCACTCATCATCAGACACGTCTGCATTTGGGTCTTTCCCTGTCCCTGTGCCAACACTTAAATCGCAACAGGATTGTACATTGAGTGAGAGACAGGGTACACTACGGACAGTTGAATATCTGTGGGATGTGCAGTGCAGAAACACAGCAGCAGTAAACACTCAGCACTAAAATGTTGGACTAAATATGAATGTTCATGGATTACCCCTTTAAAACCATGTATCTACATTTACTACGGTATGCATCTCACACTGAGCATTGTGGTCTTTTCTTGTATTCTTCATCCCATCATCTTAATTCTCTCTCCAACAGTGAGTCGAGTATCTGCCAGGTGAGAGCAACTGTCATGCTGTATGATGACACCAACAAGCGCTGGGTGCCGGCCGGATCCAACAGTGCTTCCTTCAGCCGTGTCCATATTTATCACAACCCCATGGCCAACACCTTCAGAGTTGTGGGCCGCAAACTACAGGCCGACCAGCAGGTACAAGACAAGTGCACACACACAGCCAAAAAGATGATCACATTAAAGTGTTCTGGTTGTACATACTATAGTACAGTTTGTTTGGTTGAAGGTCATACACACCAAGCTGTGTGACTATTTAATTTTCCTGTAGTTTACTTCCCTTGAAATAAATTACTTCCCTTGATAATTACTGCAAAACTACATTATGTAGTTTTGTTTTTTAATTTCCTGAATTCTGACCAGCAGAGACTTATTTTTACTGCATTATCTTGCACAGTAAAAGCTCCAAGATCAATTAGTCTATGAAATACAATATACAAGCAGATCTTTAATTGTAATACCTGGCCCTCTGTAATTTTAAACAATAAATGAATTGTACTTGTGTAGCGCCTTTCTAGTCTTCTGACTACTCAAAGCGCTTTTACACTACATATCACATTCACCCCATACACACACATTCATACACCGATGGCAGGTGCTAACTGCCCATCAGAACAAAGTCAACTAATCATTCTCACACACCGAAAGCACAGCTTCAGGAGCAATTTGGTGTTCAGTATCTTGCTCAAGGATACTTCGATAGATAGCTGGGGGAAGACGGGATCGAACCGTCGACCTTTGGTGGACGACCGGCTCTGCCACCAAGCCACAGTCGCCCCATCATGGCTTCTTATTTCCTCCATGCAGTGGTTTTCAGGAAATGTACACTATTCTCGTCAGACATAGTACTAGACCAAATAGATCCATTGAGACTGTTTAAACGAGAGAGAAGTCACACAGTTAACGAGAGTTACTATGTCATGAAAGGCCAATGACAGCATCTCAGTTTTATCCGAATTTAGGAGCAGGAAATTACATGACATCCAGTTTTTCACAGCAGACAAGCAGGCCTCTAATTTAATAATTTGGGAGTGATCAGCTGCCTTTACAGGCACATATCGTCTTATGCACAAATGCTGTTTGTTGACTTCAACTCTGCATTCAACACTGTTATCCCTTCTAAGTTAAACACCAAACCTGGGCATTAACACCTCCACTTTCAAATGGATTATGGATTTCCTGACAAACAGACCAAAGTTTGTTAGGTCAGGCCACAACTGCTCCACCACCATCATACTCAACACTGGCGTACATCTGGGCTGTGTGCTGAGCTCTTTCCTTTACTCCCTCTGCACACTTGACTACAGGCCTGTGCTTGGATCTAATGTCATCATCAAGTTTGCAGACGATACTATGGTAATTGGTCTCATCAGCTACAACGATGAGACTGCCTGAAGGGAGTAGGTCCAGCACCTGGCCACTGTCCACATGGTGCTTAGACGATAACCTGCACCTTAACACCTCCAAGACAAAGGAGCTCATTGTGGACTTCAGGAGGGAGAGAGGTGGCACACATGACTCCATCCACATTAACAGGATGGCTATTGTGCGTGTTTCAAGTTCCTGGGGAACCATATTTTGGAGAACCTATTCCTGGACCACCAACACCTCCTGCCTGGTCAAGAATGCTACCAGCACCTCTTCTTCCTGAGGTCACTGAAGAAGAACCAACTGTCCTCAGCTATCCTGGTGAACGTCTTTCGCTGCACAGTAAAGCGCATCATGACAAACTGTGACAGTCTGGTATGGGAACTGCTCTGCTGCAGAATGCAAGGCTGGTGAAAACTGCCCAAGGCATCACAAGGACTACAATTACAGTAATTGAGGACATCCAGAGGAAATGCTATCTGCATCGAGCCCGCAGCATTCTTAAGGACTACTCACCCCGCCCAGAGTCTGTTCTCTCCCATGCCTTCCAACAGGTGCCTCTGGACAAGGACCAGGGGCCTCATTTATAAAGCGTGCATATGCACAAAACAGGGCTGGAAATGTACTTAAGCCAGTTCCCACGCAAAGGTTGTGATCTATAAAAAACAAACTTGACGGGAGAATGTGCGCACCTTTAAGCAAACTTTGAGCCGTGCGTACACACACTCTGGAGACAAAGGGAATTGGCGACACAGATGGTGAGGTCGTGAACTGAAGTGAGATTGTAGAAAATAAATGTGAGAAGAATGATTATAAGAATTAATGACATTTAATTTTCACTCCATTTCATACGTTATATCCACATTATCATGAAGATTAAATCCAACAGTGTTATTTGTGCTGATTGTTTTAGGTTATACATCTAGTAAAATCCAAGCGTAATTCAAAATGTATTAAAAAAAAATAAAAAAAAATAATCAGCGCTGCCTTACGGTCACATTGTCCACAACGGGAGTGCAGGAGGAGATGGCGCCACTACATGTGATACATGTAGTAGCGCCATCACAATAGCATGAAATACCCTTTTATTAGAGAACTGCAGAACACAGTGTAAAAACAAAATATTTTCCGTAATGTACATATATCATAAATACAGTCATGAAGACGCATGTGTTCACTAGGCCTATAACGTCTACATCTTAAATTTTCGTTTAACCTTGCTCCACTGTGGTTTCAGTCACGTCAGTGTCTCCCTCCTTTTCCGACACAATCCCACACACGCTGACCTCCCCAATTATAGCCGCAAATTTTGCTGTCCACTGATGTGAGATCAGCTGTACTTGGGCCCCCACCAACTGCAGCCACGCTCTGTCTGTTCTGTCCCACTGACACAATTGACGGCAGAAGCAATACTTTGCCACTCGCACTGCTTCTTTTTATTAGTGACCCCACTGCTGTAGCCACCAAATAACACAGTTTTCTGAGCCTCCACCTCCCCTACAAGTGTTTCAATATCAGTGTCTGAGAAATTATGTTTTTTTCCTCTTTTCTCACCTGTCGCCATTATTCAAATTAACAGAAATACATGTTGGATTAATGAATTGGTCGCATGCCAGTTTTCCAGGTATATATGGGATTCCACTCTTATTTACATGTCGATCAGCAATCATGAGGTGATTTGCATTGACTATTTATGGTTAAAAATGGGCGTGTACAGGGCGGGATATGATGCTGGTTCACGTACGCACATCTGCGGGTGATCTGTGATTTATAACGGGAACATTGTTTACAGGTGTGCGTATGCACGGTTTTATAAATCGGAATTTTTTTTGCCGTAAGCCATTTTTGGCTTTTGGGCGCACGTAAACTTTTAGTAGGGATCCTACGCACAGTTTTATAAATGAGGCCCCAGCAGACAAGAAATTGCTTTATTCCCAGAGCTGTCATCCTCCTGAACACTGTACCCCACTGATTCCACTGTCCCCTTATATACCTTATCCTGCTATATTTATTTATTTTTGCTGCTGCTATATTGTTTTTCATTACATGTACCATATGCTCATTTGCACTACCGGAATATTTATCTATACCCAATACCCTATACCCAATCTTGATTGGATTTATTGTCAACACGTGATGTACGCCGGCGGAACCGGAAGTATTAAGGGAGCCGGCTTCACTGTTTTCGTCAGTCTTCTGATCTTCAGCAAGCGCTCTGGGTCTCTGTGGAAATGATAGGTGTGAAGCGGTTCTGGCAGTGCTTCCTCCCTGCCCGCGGATTATCCCCACCGGCAACTCACATGTTTTGGTTGGCTGTTTTGGGTTGAGAGCTCGCTCTGTCAGCCCTCGAGGTTGACCGCAAGCAGCATGAGCGTCTCCTCTGGAGCTCGCTCCGCTTGGTGCGGTGAGAAACGGGAGAGACACGGCTCATCTGCTAATTCCCACCCGTTTTCGGGACTGGAAGCCTGCAAAGTCTTCCGCCTTGGATGTGGAGCCCGCGCAGAGAGGACGCGGCGCAGAAGGTGGTGATGTGGGTGGCTTGTCAGTCCAGTCACTGCAGCATGAGGAGCTGCTGGAGGTGATTTTCCCAATAGAGCAAAATGGTGGCTAAACGCTTGCCTGGCCAGCGGAGCAGCAGGACACTCATCGCCAGAGTAGCTCGGTGAGTGTTTCCTTCTAGCCACAGCTCCACGCCCACGTCGGGACCTGCCATTCTTCTGGATCTCCACACCGAGGTGTCGAATCCTGGTCCAGCCCGTATTTTGCACGGTTTGCAAGTCGACGTTTATTGCCCAGGCCGCATCCTCCCTTAAGACCCCGACGTTGCCTAGTAGGCCTTGTCACACTACATTGAATTTGGTGGGCAAGGCATACAGGGCAGCGGGTCAGGCTGGGCATATCCGCATGCCATGACATGCGTCCGGGTGTGCCCAGCTGACCTGCTTAGGACCTCGACTTTGGCGAGGCCCTCACATCCGAGGATGGGACGGAGCTCCACCATGCCATGATGACGGTTTAGCCCCCGTTGCCAGAGGTCTCGGGCCTGAGCTGAGGGTGGACCACCTCAGCCTTCGAAATCTCGCAGCTCTTACATGCTGGCTCAGAAAGCGAGTGTGGCCCAGCATGCCCCTCGCTAGCGGGCAAGGGGCTCGCTCCAGCCTGCTCGGAGAAAACCTGAGAGGGAGAAGATGGACCTGAGGGCCGTGCTTCTCGCCCAGCAGGCCTCACAGAAGAGGCGCTGACTCGAGCGTCGGGCCTCGGAGGGTGCCCCCCCCATCAGGGTTGAGCACATGGCTGCTCCCTCATTGTGCCCTCAGGAGCTCAGCCTCTTAACCCTGCCGCCGGTGGTGCTTCGGGGCATGGCGAGTTCCGTGCAACCGCTGCCTTTAGACCCCGGTCAGGCACCAGCCTCGAGCGGTTGGTTCCCCTGAGGGACTCTTCTGCCCGCTTGAGAAGCTTGACCCGGCGTGTCGCACTGAGTTTGTGCACTGTCCGACAAGGTTACAAGCTTCGGTTCCGGTCCACACCCCCATGATTCCGAGGAATCTTGGAAATAGGGGTTGACCAAGCACAAGCACAGGTGATGGAGTGAGAAATACATTCTCTCTTGTACAATGGGGCCATAAAACAAATCCCCACCTGAGGGATGCATACCGGGTTCTACAGCCAGTTCTTCATAGTCCTGAGAGACGGTGGTTTGCGTCCCGTTTTAGATCTTCGTCACCTAAACCATCGTCTGAGGAGACTTCGGTTCCGGATGGTGACGATCCCTACGATTGTGAGTCTGATTCAGTCCGAGGACTGGTTTGCCACAATCGATCTAAAGAATGCGTACTTCCACGTCTCTATCATTCCGGGACACCGGATGTTCCTGCGGTTCGCATTTGGGGGCAAAGCTTACCATTATCGGGTGCTTCCCTTCAGCCTAGCATTCTCCCCTTGCACCTTCACAGAGTGTATGTACCCTGCCCTGGCTCTTCTCAGACTCCAAGGGATCCGCATCCTCAATTCTTTTGGACGACTGGTTGATTTTATCCCAGTCTCGTCTCACGCGGTACGGCATCGAGATGTCTTACTTACGCACTTGAGGTGCTTGAGGTTGAGGCTCAACACGAGCAAGAGCACGCTCACTCCAACACAAAGGATTAACGTTCCTAGGAGTAGTGTGGGACTCAGTCACGTTGCGGGCACAACTGTCTCCCGCACGCGTCGAGTCAATCCTGACTATGGTACTCAGGGTGCAGCTAGGCCTCACTGCACTTCAGTTTCAGAGACTGTTAGGCCTCATGGCTGCAGAACCCACCGTGATTCCGCTTGGATTGCTGCACATGAGGCAGCTGCAGTGGTGGTTTAGGGATGCCGGATTTTCCCCGAGGGGCAATCCTTTTTGCCTGATCAAGGTTACACGCAGGTGCATGCGTGCCTTAGACGGGTGGAGACAACAGGTGTTCCTAGGGCCCAGTGCTGGGAATGGTGTATCACCGTCGCACACTTTCGACGGACGCCTCCAGCACCGGATGGCACCGGCGGTTTTGGAAGGCCGCACAGCCCGAGGTCTGTGGTTGACCCCGGATCTATGGCACATAAATTGCCTGGAGATGCGAGCAGTCTTGTTGGCCTTACGGCACTTTCTTCCAGACCTCAGGGGCCACCACGTGCTTGTCCGCTCCGACAACACAGCGGTGGTCTCCTACATAAATCGACAAGGTGGTCTGAGGTCGCGCCCTCTGTGCAGACTGGCACGCCCGATCCTTTTGTGGTCCCAGGGGAAGTCGCTCTCTCTCAGAGCACTTTTCAATTAAATTTCAATTCAATTAAATTTTATTTATATAGCCCAATATCACAAATCACATTTGCCTCAAAGGGCTTCACAATCTGTAACATACGACACCCTCTGTCCTTAGACCCTCGATTCGATTAAGGAAAAACTACCCAAAAAAACCCTTTTAACAGGGGAAAAAAAAATGTTTGAAACCTCAGGAAGAGCAACAGAGGAGGGATCCCTCTCCCAGGACGGACAGACATGCAATAGATGTCGTAAGTACAGAATAGATTTATAGCTTCAAAACTATAACATATACAGCCATGATGGCAAAATTGTTGTGTATATATATATATATATTTATGTTAGAAATGTTTAGGTGGTAAAACATAAGGGAAGATGATGGGTCCAGACGGACAACCGAGCAGCTCCAGGTGGAGCCCAACGAGCAGGACCCGAGCCACTCGTCCCCTGCACCATAGACGCAACAACACTGCCCCAGCAGGTTGCCATAGTCACCGATCCAGATACATCTCCAGACACTGAAATACCTGCTGAAAGTGACACTAAGAAAGAAGAGACAGACGACAAAGCACAAAACTCCGGGAGAGGGAAGAAGTCATGTTAGTGACATGCATCTATGGGATGAGAATGCATACGGATGGAGAGGAGGACAGAGGTGAAGAGAGAGAGGTGCATCATGGGAAGTCCCCCGACAGTCTAGGCCTATAGCAGCATAACTAAGGGATGGTTCCGGACTCTCCTGAGCCAGCCCTAACTATAAGCTTTATCAAAGAGAAAAGTCTTGAGCCTATTATTAAATGAGGAGATGGTGTCTGCCTCCCGAACCCGAACTGGGATCTGATTCCACAGGAGAGGAGCTTGATAGCTACTTTTCATACCTGGGTACATCAATGTGGGAGCAGACATCCTGTCGAGGCAGGGGCCGAGGCCCGGGGAATGGAGACTGCACCCCGAGACGGTACAGATGATATAGAGGAGATTTGGCAGAGCACAAGTGGACCTGTTCGCGTCCTCAGACAATGCTCACTGCCCCCTCTGGTTCTCCCTTGTGTATCCAGCGCCCCTGGGGCTGGATGCCAAGGCACAGCCGTGGCCGAGGCTATGGCTGTACGCTTTTCCCCTGATTGCTCTGCTCCCAGGGGTTCTAAAGAAAGTTCGCCGAACAGGGGCCCAGCTGCTGCTCGTGGCCCCGTTCTGGCCTGCCAGAATCTGGTTCTCGGGCCTGGTAGCCCTCCTGGACGGCCCCTCGTGGGAGATTCCCATCAGGAGGGACCTGCTGTCGCAGGGCCAAGGCGAAATATTCCATCCCCAGCCGGGGAAATTGAAGCTGTGGGTCTGGCCCCTGAGGGGGACCGCCTCCGAGATGCCGGTCTCTCTACCGAGGTAGTTGAGACCATCTTACACTCTAGAGCCCCCTCCACGAGGAAACTGCATGCGGGCAAGTGAAAATATTTTCGCTACATAGTGCCTGGAGTGCCATCTTGACCCAGTTCACTGTCCGATGGCTTCAGTACTGGAGTTCCTCCAAGGCCGGTTTTCGGCTGGACTCTCCCCCGCTACACTTAAGGTGTATGTGGCTGCGATCGCAGCATTCCACAGTTTGGTGGATGGTTGCACCTTAAGGATGAGGCCTCCCGTTCGAGTCAGAGTCCCTCCGTGGGATCTGACAGTGGCGCTGGATGGATTGACCACAGCACCGTTCGAGCCACTGGACGATGCATCAGACAGGTGTCTGGCCTTAAAGATGGCAATTTCTGCTGGCCATGACTTCTCTCAAGAGTGGGAGATCTGCAGTCCCTGTCGGTGGCTCCTGCTAACCTGGAGATCATTCCAGGCGCAGTTAGAGCCATCCTGCATCCCAGGCCGGGTTATGTACCTAAAGTACCCATTAAGGTGGCCCGGCCGGTAGTCCTGCAGGCGTTCCATCCTCCTTCAGAGTCGGCGGAACAGGAAGGTAGGCTGCAACTGCTTTGTCCAGTGCAGTTTATGTCCGGAGGACATCCCAGTGGCGCAATTCGGACCAATTGCTGGTATGCTTCGGGCCCCCTCGTAAGGGCTGCCCGGCTACCAAACACACTATTAGCAGGTGGATAGTTGAGGCTATCGTTTCGGCATACGAGGTTTGCCTTCACCTCTGTCGATAAGAGCTCACTCCACACGGAGTATGGCATCCTCCAGAGTTTGGTGGTCGGGAACCCCCCTCTCCGATATATGCGATGCTGCGGGATGGTCCTCGCCTCACATGTTTGTGAGATTTTACAGCCTAGACCGCTTAAATAATCTTTGATCTGTGGCTCTCTTGTCCCTGCTGGCTTCACACTCTGACAGGCATCCCTTCAGCATGGCGGAGTTGGTACTGCGTTCCCCATAGCATCAGCTGACGCAGTGTTGAAGTTCCCTTGAAAGGGAACGTACCAGGTTACGTATGTAACCATGGTTCCCTGATAGGCGTCTCGCTGCCAAACTTCCCACATGCCTGTGAGCGGCTTGCTTCAATCGATCAGAAGGCTGATGACAACAGTGAAGCCGGCTCCCTTTATACTTCCGCTTCCGCCGGCGTACATCACTTGTTGACCTTAAACCCAATCAAGATTGGTCTAAGTTGATACAGAGATTCAGAGGCAGTCACGCTGAAGGCATTCCCCATAGCATCAGCTCACGCAGGGTCTCGTTCCCTATCAGGGAACCATGGTTACATACGTAACCTGGTACGTTTTGCTTCCCTTCCTTGATTGGTTGATTGTTTTCACCTGGTCTTTTTGGTTTCACCTGTGTCCTGTTATCCTGAAGTGTGTATTTAGTCTCTGCTCTTCCTTTGTCCTTAGTCAGTTTGTACACCTTCAGTTGCTGTGTTGGTTCTGTCTGTTCAATTTTTGATTTATGCCCGCCTGTAACCTGGTGCTTGTCTTCCAGAAAGACAATAAATCTCTACTCATCATTCTGCCACCTCTGTCTGTATTTGAGTCCTTTTACGTGTTGCCTGTTTGCCATCACACCCTGACACTGAGATCCAGCCATAAAAGCACTGAGGTGGAATCTGAATCCATAGTAAGGAGATCATTTACCACCATAGTAAGTGTAGTTTCAGTGAAATGACAGGCCCTGAAAGCAAACTGAAAAGGTTAATATATATAACTGTTGAAGTTGCTGAGACACAACTCTTTCCTGGATGAAGGTGTGGTTTCTTAAGTAGAGGTTTACCCACAGCAGACTTAAAGTTAGTGGGGACATTTCCGGTCATAAAAGACAGATTAACAATATTTAGCATTTTTCTTTATGCCAGGTTGTGATCAACTGTCCTCTTATCAAAGGGATGAAGTACAATCAAGCCACACCAAACTTCCACCAGTGGCGGGATCCCAAACAGGTGTGGGGGCTGAACTTTGGCAGTAAAGAGGATGCTGCTCTTTTTGCTAACTCCATGATGCATGCATTAGAGGCTGTCAATGCACCGGTGGGCACAGGTAAGCACAGAAAGAGCGGTGTAAAGAGCTTCTGTGTTACTCATGCTGTGATCTTCATATAGTGACAGTGCCATGTCTAGAGCATATTAAATCAAAGTCTGATTATGTCTTTTAAAAGTGAACAGCCTAACTACTGATTGATGCAATAAATTGATTTTGCTATTTTTCTTTTTGTTATAGTCCTGTCATGTTAATTAATTTTGCTATGTTACAATATAGTTGTCAATGACATTGTTTGAAAATACAGCAATCAAGTATTATTTCCAGTCATTGACAAATGTAAGTCATCACTGTAAACTAAAATCAAATATGCTACTTGTGCATATAGAAATTTAAATTACACCTATCCATCCATCCGTCTTCTTCCGCTTATCCGGGGCCAGGTCGCGGGGGCAGCTGCCTGAGCAGGGACACCCAGACTTCCCCCTCCCCAGACACTTCCTCCAGCGCTTCCGGGGGAATACTGAGGCGTTCTCAGGCCAGCCGAGAGACATAGTCCTTCCTGCGTGTCCTAGGTCTTCCCTGGGGCCTCCTCCCAGTTGGACATGCCCGGAATAACTCCCCAGGGAGGTGTCCAGGAGGCATCAGAAACAGATGCCCAAGCCACCTCAGCTGACTCCTCTCGATGTGGAGGAGCAGCGGCTCTACTCTGAGCTCCGACCCAAAGCTCATGACCATAGGTGAGAGTAGGAACGTAGATCGTCTGGTAAATAGAGAACATCGCCTTGCAGCTCAGCTCTTTCTTCACCACGACAGACCGGTACATCGACCGCATCACTGCAGAGGATGCACCGATCCTCCTGTCGATCTCCCACTCCGTCCTTCCCTCACTCGTGAACAAGACCCCAAAGATACTTAAACTCCTCCACTTGAGGCAGAAGCTCTCTACCAACCTGAAGGGGACAAGCCACCCTTTTTCGGCTGAAAACCATGGCCTCGGAATTGGAGGTGCTGATTCTCATTCCCGCCGCTTCACACTCAGCTGCAAACCGTCCCAGTGCATGCTGAAGGTCCTGATTTGATGAAGCCAACAGGACAGCATCGTCCGCAAAAAGCAGAGACGAAATCTTGTGGTCCCCAAACTGGACTCCCTCCGGCCCCCGACTGCACCTAGAATTCCTTCCCATATAAATATAATGAATAGGACTGGTGACAAAGGGCAACCATGCTGAAGTCCAACATGCATCGGGAACAAAGTCTGACTTAATGCCGGCAACGCGAACCACACTCCTGCTCCGGTCATATAGGGACCGGACAGCCCTTAGCAGAGGGCCCCGGACCCCATACTCCCAGAGCACCCCCCACAGGTCGCCGTGAGGGACACAGTCGAATGCCTTCTCCAGATCCACAAAGCACATGTGGACTGGTTGGGCAAACTCCCATGAACCCTCCAGCATCCTAGCAAAGGTATAGAGATGGTCCAGTGTTCCACGACCGGGACGAAAACCGCATTGTTCCTCCTGAATCCGAGGTTCGACTATCGGCCGAATTCTCCTCTCCAGTACCCTGGCATAGACATTTCCAGGGAGGCTGAGGAGTGTGATCCCCCAATAGTTGGAAGACACCCTCTGGTCCCCCTTCTTAAACAGAGGGACCTCCTCCCCAGTCTGCCAGTCCCGAGGCACTGTCCCCAGCTGCCATGTGATGTTGCAAAGGTGTGTCAACCAAGACAGCCCCACAACATCCAGAGATTTGAGGAACTCAGGGCAGATCTCATCCACCCCTGGTTCCTTGCCACCGAGGAGCTTTCTCAACTGCCTCAATGACCTCAGCTTCCTTCTCCATGGCCTCCACAACCACCTGGGCTGATGCTTGCTTGGCCCTCCGGTACCCATCAGCTGCCTCCAGATTCCCTCGAGCCGACTATGCTTGATAGGACTCCTTCAGCTTGACGGCATTCCTTACTTCCGGGGTTCACCACCAGGTTCGGGGGTTGCCACCACTACAGGCCAGGACACCTTACGGCAGCAGCTCCGAGAGGCCGTGTCGACAATGGAGGTGGAGAACATGTTCCACCCGAGTGTCCAAGACATACGGCCAGAGGTCAGATGAAACAACCACAAAGTCTATCATCGACCTCCGACCTAGGGTGTCCTGGTGCCACGTGCAGTGATGGACACCCTTATGCCTGAACATGGTGTTCGTTATGGACAAACTATGACTAGCACAGAAGTCCAATAACAGAACACCACTCGGGTTCAGGTCGGGGGGGGTTGTTCCTCTCAATCACTCCCCTCCAGGTGTCACTGTTGCTGCCCACGTGAGCCTTGAAGTCCCCCAGTAGAACGATGGAGTCCCCGGTTGGAGCACTTTCCAGCACCCTTCCCAGAAACGCCAAGAAGGTCGGGTACTCTACACTGCCATTCAGCCCATAAGCACAAATGCCCGAAGGCACAGGGAAGCAACCCTCTCATCACCGGGGCGAACTCCAACACATGGCGGCTGAGGTGGGGAGCTATGAGCAAGCCCACACCAGCCCGCCACCTCTCACCGCAGGCAACTCCAGAGTAGTAGAGAGTAAATTACACCTCATACAACGTATACTATGAATGTTTGCAATTAAAATTAATGTGAGGCTATAGTTTAGGTTTTCTCTAGACTACAACCCTGCTTGCACCTCCTGTTTCCTTTAGTTTAAATAGTCTGGATTCAGAGGAGGCACCCTTGCCAGTTACATACAACAATAATGTTTTTGCTCAGGTGCAGCTCAGGATGGACCCTCTGCACAGGAGCTGGAACACCAGAGAAGGTACTGTTCATTATAAATGATACTGACGCTGCAGCTAAAGTTTATTTTACCCATCAATTGCTGTCTTGATTATTTTTTTCAATTAATTGTTTTTAACATTTTCAGAAAATAGTGAAAAATGCCACCATTTCCTAAGGACTAAATTAACCTCAGATTTCTTGTTTTTCCCCAATCAACAGTTAAACATGCTAAACTATTGTAGTTACTGTTGATAATGATTACCGGATAATCCTAACATTTGAGAAGTTGGCTTTTATGCTTCATAAATGACTAAAATGATTAATCAACTTCTTCCAATATGAAAATGACATTATCACAGATTCAACTCAGCTGTGGAGGAAAAAGTGGAACATAAATAGAAAACACCTTTTAAAAGCTGCAGGGTTTTCACGCCAACAGCTACAAATCTAAACTATAAATTATCGGTCGATCTTGGTTCAGACTAGAGCGTCAGAGGCAGGAACAGCAGGAGAAGGACCGTGTAGCGAGAGAGAGACAAGCCTCTGCTGCTGCATCTACCCCTCCTGCGCCTTCTCCCCTACTAGCAGTTCCACCCACCCCACCAGCACCCCCACCACCTCCAGGCCCACCACCTGTCTCTGGACTGTGCCCACCTGCACCTCCACCACCGTCTCCTGGGGGCATGGTCCCACCTGCACCACCCCCGCCTCCTTCTGGAGGAGGTGGAGGGGGAAATGATCTGTCTGCAGCTCTGGCAGGAGCCAAACTGCGTAAAACAGTCAAGGTAAGGTGCATATACTGTAAGCCTTTTCTCCTTTTTATTCACCACCAATGCAATTACACTGATGCACACTGTGTAAGAAGACTTTATAAAAAGATGTAGCTTGGCACAAATGATGGATGAATTTGGTGTCCACGTTCTTTAAATGACAAAGTGAGTACGCTGAACAATGGACAAAATTCCTTTGAACATAGTGACCTGGAGGTGTTTTTGTTTATCCAGGATGAGTTAGGAGCAGCCCCAACTCCCAAACCAGCATCCTCTTCTGGGGGAGGTGGTGGTCTAATGGGAGAAATGAGTGCCATCCTTGCTAGGAGGTAAGTTATTACTTAAGAGACATATAACACAGAAACAGTATGTCTGTGATGATCTGATATTAGGGACTTCTAAATCTGTATAATACAACTATTTTAAATAGGAGAAAAGCTGCTGATAATCCTGCTGCAAAAAAGGTAGAACCTTGCAATGTAAGTCTCTTGTCAGTGATTTCATAATTATTGGCTTTCCTTATTATTCTGTAATATTTGTAGAATGAGCAGTAACATTTAAGATGAGTAGATGATAGCTTTGGAATGTCTGTACTTGATTACAGGAGGACTCTGACTTCTCAATATCAAAATCCTCAGGACCCGGAGGTGAGTAATGTCACTTGTTTCCCTCCTACAAGACTGTAATACAAGCAAGTAAATGGGGTTTCACAGCATTAGTATCTTCTCATTGTCACACAACATAATACTAACAGTTACAGTTAAAATAACAACAACGAACTTGTTCATTCTGTCAACAACAAAACATTGGCATAATTTTAGAATAATATGCTACAAATATTAACATATCTTCTTTCTTTACACCACAACATAGCAGGGTATGAAGACTTGAAATACATTTTAGGTTAAAACAGACAAAAAACATTTCATTTTATCTTATGGCCATGTACTTTAATAATACATATACTGATATTTCACCAGATAACAATGGAAAGCCCAAGGAAAAATCTGCCACTATGCCAAGGTAAGAGCCTGATCCATCAAGCCTTCACAATCCACATGATTTATCATTACATTACATTCCACCGACACCTTTCCTATTTGGTGCTAAATCTCTTGAGTCATCCATACAAATTCAAAAAAACCACCAGCAACCTTAAAGGATCTGCAAGTGTTTGCAACAGGCCCAAATCCTTAACCAATAACCAAAGGGACTCCAGCCCAAGTCCCGGCTCCTCCCCTTCTCCCTCCACTATCTCAGCCACTACCACCGTGTCCAGGTATCGGTCTTCCCTCTGTCCCCACCAAGATTCTTTTCTGTCTCGCTACTTCGGAGTACTCTCTGCTTTGTATGCTGCCTAAAGTATGAGCCAGTGAAATGAGCTCTGCAGGTATCGCTGCTCTTCTTGTGAGTGGTCTGCTGCTTTCAAATGACTCACTACAACACATAGAGCACTAAACATTTTGTGGTTTCTGTCTGAAGCTGTATTTATAGCAAAAGACTGAAACTTGTTTCTAATCTGCTATGGTGACATTCAGTCTGCTTCGCTGTAGGTCTGGGGAGATTTATTGACGTAATCAGCCATCGATTACAGAAAACGTCTCAGGTTATGTGTAACCATGGTTCCCTGAAAGGGGAATGTGACGCCGCATTGGCTAACGACGTGGAGAATGCCTCTAGCTTGACTGCATCTGAATCATATGTGCAACGTCAACACGTGATGCACACTGGCTTCACTGTTGTCATCAGACTTCTGACTGACTGAAGCAAGCCGCTCACAGGTCTCACCTGTCCAAGTGTAAAGCCAAAGGGCACACTTCAAGACAAAAGCGCCATGATGCCCGGAGTAGCCGGGCGGTCCAGGCTATAAAACATTACAAATGTGAGGGAGGTTCCCAATCACCATGCCCTAGAGAATGCCATACTTTGTGTGAAGTGAGCCTTAAGAGGTGAAGGCAACCTGCGCACCTCGTATGCCTTAGTGACGGCCTCCATAATCCACCTGCTAATGGTGTGTTTGGTAGCTAGGCAGCCCTTACGAGGGGGCCCAAAGCACACCAGCAACTGGTCCAAACTACACCACTGAGATGTCCGCCGGACATAAATCTCAAGGGCTCTGACCGGACAGAGAAGCTGCAGCCTATCCTGTTCCACCGACGCTATGAGAGGATGGAACGCATGCAGGACCACTGGCCAAGCCACTGCAGTGGGTACTTTAGGTACATACCTTGGATGCAGGATGGCCTTGACTGCTCCACCGACAAGGCCTGCAGATCTCCCACTCTGTTGAGAGAAATCATGGCCAGCAATGCCAATTTTAAGGCCAGGCACCAGGCAAACTGGTGACAAGTCGGTGCTTTCCTAGCGAGCACCAAACTGTGGAAGGCTGCGATCGCAGCCACATACACCTTAAGTGTAGCGGGGGAGAGCCCGGCCGAAAACCGGCCTTGGAGGAACTCCAGCACTGAAGCCACCTGGCAGTTAATTGGGTCATGGTAGTGCTCCCGGCACCATGCAGTGAAATGCTTCCACTTAAAAGTACAGTTTCCTCGTATAGGGTTATTGTAAAATGGTCTTGCCTACCTCGGTAGAGAGCCCAGCAGTTCAGAGGTGGTCCCCCCGAGCAGCCGTCCATGACCGCGCCCCATCCAGTGCTGGAGGTGTTCAACGATAATACACTGCTCCTCAGGAATACCCGTTCCTTCCACCTGGTCAAGGAATAAAGGCATCTGCACATAACCTTGATTAGGCGAAAGGGATTGCCCCTCGGGGAAAACTCTATGCTCATGAGCCACCACTGCAGCTGCCTCATGTGCAGCAGACCAAGCGGGATTATGGTGGAAGCTGCTGCCATGAGCCCTAACAGTTTCTGAAACTGTAATGCAGTGAGATGTTGGCCTAGCTGTACCCTAGACACCATGGTCACTATCAACTTGATCTGTGCGGGAGACAGTTGTGCCTGCAACATAACCAAATCCCACACTACTCCAAGGAATGCAGTCCTTTGTACTGGAGTAAGAATGCTTTTGCTCACATTGAGCGTCACCCTGCATGCGTTGCCTGGGGCATGACATCTTGATGCCGTATTGCTCCCAGTTGCAATTGTGCTAGTATTAGCCAATTGTCTATGTAATTGAGAATGCGGACCATACATTTCGTGAAGGTGCGCGGGGAGAGTTCTAGGCTGAATGGAAGAAACTGATACTGGTAAGTTATGAAACTTGCCCTACCCCAAAGCACCACTGGCGGTGAGGTTACGAGGCTCAACTCTTTTTCGATGCATGTCTGGCAAGAAGCACGACCCTCAGGTCAGTCTTCTCCCTTTTAGGCCTTAAGCGAGTGGGCTGCCGTGAGTTCCTCAACCGCTGGGGTAGGTGCACGCTGCGCCATGCTCTCTTTCTGAGCCAGCATGTAGGAGCTGCGAGATTTGGTTAGGGTTAGCCATAGGTGGTGTTCTGTTGCCACCAGCAGGACCATGGAGTGGTCAATAGCTCTGGCTGTGTCCTTGGTGGCCCGGAGCGAAAAGTTTGTCGCCCGGCGGAGCTCCTTCACATCCTGGGATGCGAAGGCCCCCCAACGTCGAGGTCCCCAAGCAGGTCGCCCTGGTATGCATGCAAGAGCGCCATGGTGTGCAGACATGCTACCATGTAAGCTTTGCCCACTAAAGAGGATGTACTGAGGCAAGGATGGTTAGACAACGTCGGGGCTTTGAGGGAGGACGCACCATCCGGCAATAAGTACGCCACCAGCATCTCCTCTATGACCGGCATAATGCATTAGCTGTTCTCCTGACGCCCACTGACTGAAGCACACTGTGGCAACCAGTGGGACTCGAAAGCCGTGACGAAAATGGCCTGGACCATGATCTCGACGCCTTAGTGTGGAAATCTGGAAAGAACGGCAGCTCCCGATGTGGGTGTGGAGATGGAGCACGGAGAAAACGCTTCTCAAGCTTACTACGGCAATGAGTCTCCGGCTGTTCCGCTGGCCAGGCAATGCTGAGCCTCATAACCACCTCCAGCAGCTCCTCATGCTTTGGGGACTGGGCTGACGAGCCACCCACGTCACCGCCTTCCACGCCAAGGACATGCACCTCCTCAGAGCTGGACAGCCCCAGTGCGGGTCCTACATCTGGGGCGGAAGAAGCCATGGAGTCCAAATCCCAAATGGGGGTAAAAGAGATAGCGGACGAGAGCTGAGAAAGTCCTTGTCCTCTAGAACCATCTGCAGTCCCCACGAGTGCAGACGCCAGGCTGCCTCGGCAGCCGCGAGACCCGCACCATGTGGAGCACAGAGTTGGCTGCTCTCCTCAAAGAGTGCCAGCAGATAGCAGAGCATTCCCACAGGGAGACGCTCACAGAGCGTGCTCTCGACCCAAACTGCTAACACACATATCGTATGTTTTGCCGGTGGGGATAAAGCACGAGGAGGCATACACTGCCGAAAATGCTTCACACTCGTCATTTTCCACAAAGACCTACAGCGCTTGCTAAAGATCAGAAGACTGACGACAACAGTGAAGCAAGCTCCCTTTATAACTTCCGTGATTCTGCTGGCGTGCGTCACATGTTGACGTTGAACCAATCAAGATTGGGCTAAGTTGTAAAGAGATTCAGATGCAGTCATGGTGGAGGCGTTCCGCCATGGCGTCAACCGACGCAGCATTGAGTTCCCTTGAAAGGGAACCTGGAGTTGTGTTTATTTCCCCTATTAATGCTCTGGCATTACCGAGGGCTTTTCTACATGTTTTAAGATTATTTTGACAGGCTAAACAAGATTCTCCCAGATTGTTGGAATGCCATTTCCTTTCAAGTTTTCGTATTGTTTGCCTTAGTTTGGCGGTTAATCCATGGATCTAACCTTCTTTGGGTTTTTTTCTTTTTTAGGGGGTAACAGAGTCGAGTGTTGTTCGCAGTGAGCCTGCAGCAATATATATATTTGTTTGTTGCAGAATAATGCCCTGCAGTTCATACTTAGTATTTTGTTACATTTGTTTGTAGAAAATTATTTAATGAGACATGTTTTTGGTATTAATTCTTTTGATTTATTTTGATATAAATGAATTGTTACTTGAATAATAAATAAATCAACCTTAGAATAATTGATGAATTAGTTGTTAGCTTAATAGATAAAAAAAACAGAATCGGGTGGAGCCCTAATTTAATGCAACATGTTGCCATGAATGTGCCCTGCAACTGCAATAATTAGATTTCTTTCTTGATAGAATGAGCATAAACTAAGTGAGTTTTTGCTCATGAAGTGTGACTATCAGAGCAGTAATGAGTTTTATCATTGGTCTACCCAAGTAATGTGTTACCATGATGTTTGGACAGTCATTGCTCCACTTGTGCCACAAACATTTTGGAGGCAGTTAAATTATATTAGCTGAAGGAACTTGAAATAGACATAAGCAGTTTTTGGACAATGGAAGATAATCCATTCTAAACATCGATTGCAGTTTCTGTTTGCTGCTGTTCTGTTTCCCTCTTCTTTCACTCTAAGATTTTCAAATACCTATGAAGTGCTTTTGTTTTTCTGTCTGAAGTAAAATATGTGGCTTCTTCTGGCCAGCTCTCTCTTTGGAAAGACCTCTTTGATCTCAAGGACTCTGCTTTGGCTAAGGTTAAACATGGATCTTTCTATCCTAGAATGAAAGTGGTGAAAAAGGACTCAGATGGTGCAGGAAGTGATATTGATATGGAACGAATCAAACAGGTTGGTTCCTCCATCTATATTTGAGCATACAACAATTTCCTGCAACTTGACTAACTGATTAACAGTAAAACTCTGTTATGACTTTTTCATAGCAGTAGGACCTTAGCTAATAGACGTAGCTTTAACCACACTGTTAACTTTTAATTAATCAAAAACCACATAATTTCCTGTGTGGCGCAAGAAATGTTGTTGCTTTTGTTTATAATGATGTTATGAGATGTTAAAAACAATGTTATGTTGTAAGATTCTGCATGTTTCCCCCAATCCAACATGATTTGCAAGCACTAAGGGGTAACGTCATCAAAAGTATAACAGACTGCAGTTGTAAAATCATACCTTTCTGTCCACAATGCCACTATTGTGCAAAGTTATCAGATAGAGTTTTATGTCTGTTTACTGAAATACTGACTTTAATACTTTAATTATGACGTAGGATTTGAAAAGTAAGAACCATTTAATAACAAGGTCTTATGGTATTGAATGTATCTATGTGTTTGAAGGAAATTCTTGAAGAAGTGAAAAAAGAACTTCAAAAAGTGAAGGACGAGATTATCACAGGTGAGTTCTAACTTGTATGTTGCTGTTGTCATTTGGTTAATTTATGAAGCTAGATAGTGCATGTTAAACTATTAATATTCATAACTATAATTATTTTGTGTTATACTTATATTACTCTTTTTTCTCTTCCAGTACTGATCCAGGAGCTGCAAAGTGCACAGCCAAAGAGTGAAGTCTCCTGAAAGACTGAAGAATGGATTAAGAGAATAATGAATAGATGTGGCTGAAAATGTGTTATTTTTACAAAGTCAAAATATGCAATGTCAATGTTTTAACCTCTGTTTATCATCATGTTTTCTTCATATTTTCCTGTGGTACATTTTAGAGCCTGACCGATACTGGAATTTTGAGGCAGATATTAATATTTAAAGAGTAACAAAAATCTGATAACGATATATGGACCGATATTAATTCTTTTTTTATATGAACATATAACATGCACAAACATTTTTGATAAGAATGCCTGAAATTGTTTTTTTAAATTATGACTACAAAATGTACTAAGCAGGGCATATTGCAGTTGAAAAATAAACTTTTCTGTTGGACAAATGTAATAGAGACACTGTTTCTAAAAACTATGTCTGGCATTTCTGTACTACAATGCAGGGCTTGAGACTAACGGTGTACCGTCGTCCCAGGGACTGTCTTCCCAGGGATGATAGAAACAGAGGTCTTGGGACGAACAGAGGTCTTCCCCGGGACACCTCCAGGCCGAAAGTGATTTTTGTATGTATATCTATCGCTTAGCAAATGACAAACTGAACCAAGCCCTGACTACAGCAGAGCGATTCTTCTCATGCTGTTACTATAGTTACTGTCATTGGCTGACTACGCAAGAAAAATATGAAGATTCTGAAATGTTCCTGTGGTACTGGTCCATCGATCCCCTCAGTCACAAACAGCTTGCTGGCAGGACCTCACAAATATGTTGCCCTGGTTACAGATTGAGCACATAATTTGATTGAAACAGGCTAGCCAGCTGCTTGCTACTACATAGCTAACTTTAGTCAGGTGCTACCCTGGCTGTGTGTGATTATATTATTTTTTGCATGATAATGCTACATTGTGAACAATAAATCCATGTTGAAATCGGCAGAAGAGCTAGTTAGCTGTTTGCAGCTGGTGGGCAGCAGAGTCCTGCAGTGTGTTTACAGCTAACGGTGCTAAACACTGGGTCCGTTCCATTTCAATGCATTTCTTAATGGCGAGGGCTGGGACAACTGTTTAAATGGAGTGTAATCTGTCAGCTAGCGGCAGCAACCATGTAATAGTCAGCTGACAAAACAAACAATGTCGGCCTACAGGGTAAAAGCCATGGTAGCTTTCCTAGTTGACAAATAATTTCCAGCATTGACTGTAATGTGGGGTACAGGGTGGCAGAGCGGTTAGCGCCCCTGCCTCCCAACAAGGAGATCGTGAGCTCGAATCCCAGACCAGACCACAATCTCCCTGGGTGGAGTCTGCATGTCCTTACCGTGTTACCGTGGGCCTTCTCGGGGTTCTCCGGCTTCCTCCCATCGTCCAAAGACATGCATGTGTAGGTTAATTGGTGACTCTAAATTGACCCTAGTGGATGAATGTGAGTGTGAATGGTTGTCTGTCTCTGTGTCAGCCCTGCGACGAGTTAGCCACTGTCCAGGGTGTACCCCGCCTAAGGTCCAAAGTTACTGGGATAGGTTCCAGTCACCCGTGACCCCCAACAGGAACAAGCGGTAGAAAATGACTGACTGACTGACTATAATGTTTACAATATGATTTTGTCATTTGATGTTGTATCAAATATTTTTCTTTGTCTGGGTGAAGTTTTTAAGTCAGAGTCGGGTATTTTCAGGAGGACGATGAGAAAAGGATGAGGAGAAAGACAAATGAGAAATATAGCAGGGTCCATCAGAACTGTTAGGCTTGTGCTGATTGGTGATTAGATCCTATATCGATGATTAAAGGGATGATGACGATTGGTTTTTCCTACACCAATATTCAGGCGATTTTAACTAACTTACTATCAGAACTAAGATGTTATAAAAATAATCTCTACAATCTGCACCCTGCTGTGCATTTGAGATGTCAATTAATCAATCACATTTATTTATACGGCCCTTAACAACACACAAAGTGATCCAAAGTGCTTTCCAATAAAAATAATAAGACAACTAATAAAACAAAACAACTTGAAAAGAACCAAGAGAAATAGAATACACGGAATGCCACAGCAACTGCTAAACATTGAAAGCCAGTCTAAATAAATTCAATTCAATTCAATTCAATTTTATTTATATAGCCCAGTATCACAAATCACATTTGAAGAAGAGACGGACGACAAAGCACAAAACTTCGGGAGAGGGAAGAAGTCAAGTTAGTGACATGCATTTATGGGATGAGAATGCATACGGATGGAGAGAGGACACAGGTGAAGAGAGAGAGGTGCATCATGGGAAGTCCCCCGACAGTCTAGGCCTATAGCAGCATAAGTAAGGGATGGTTCAGGACTCTCCTGAGCCAGCCCTAACTATAACCTTTATCAAAGAGAAAAGTCTTTAGCCTATTCTTAAATGTGGAGATTGTGTCTGCCTCCCGAACCCAAACTAAGATCTGATTCCACAGGAGAGCTTGATAACTGAAGGCTCTGGTTCCCGTTCTACAATCTTCAGGTTAAATAAATGAGTTTTAAGCTTAGCCTTAAAGAGGCCCAGGTCAGTGATTGTGCGTAAGTCAGCAGGCAGCTTGTTCCAGAGTCTTGGCCCAGCTACGGAAAAAGCCCGATCCTATTTGGCTGATGCAAAGCTTTTCTGCATTCAAATGAAGGAAATTTTGCTCTAACCATAATTTAATATCGTCAATGCAATCAATTAGTAACCCAACTGCATCAGTGTTTTTAGGATTCAAAGGCAAATAAATTTGCTAATCGTCAGCATAGCAGTGATAAGCTATGTTATGCCTGACTATGATGGACCTGAGAGACAACATAAAAGCAAAAAATAAAACGAAATTATAACAAGTGGAGACTGATGCATCTGTCAGAGAACAGGTATTTGGGTTCACAACAGAATTAATTGTGTTAAACATCACCCTTGGACAATGCCCGCTATTGGTGATAATATTTAAAAATATATTTCGATTTTGCCTCCTTTACAACCCTTTGATTATCAGAAAGACAGCTCCTTAAAATTTCTAAAGATAAATGTAATTTGTCTTTCTTCCATCTCCGCTCTGCCTGTCTACAGCACTGCCTAAGTTTGCGGGTGACATCATTTATCCAGGGATCTGCTCTTATCTTAGGAGATCTGAGTTTGTAAGGGGCAATAATGTCCAGAATTTCAGAACAAGTTGAATTAAAAGATGAAAGCAGACTATCAGGGTATGTAAAAGAAACTGATTCACTAAGGGCATAAAGTTCAGATTCCATAAAAGCAGCGGTAAACTCTTCAGCTATTGAGGAGTTGAGAATGTGACGATAGCATGGTGAAACAATCGACCTGCTGGCTGTTGATGATGGCACTGGAAATTCAACAATGATAAGGAAATGATGAGATCGCAGTCTCAGATATTTCAGTAAGGGAGAAAGAGAGCCCATGAGAAATAATAAGGTCCAAAATGTGACCAATAAGATGTGTGGGTCGATCCACCAATTGATAAAAATAAAAAGATGACAAAATTCGTTTAAAATCAGTGGCCAGCTGATCAGATGGACAGCAAACATGGATGTTAAAATCACCACAAATCAAAAGTTGGTCATACTTAGGGACAACATCAGCTAAAAACTCGGAAAACTCTTGAATAAAATTCATATTGTATTTAGGTGGGTGGTAAACAACAGCACACAACACAGGGCATGTAAACTCAATTAAAAATAACTGTAGCTCAAAACAAGAATAATTATTTATAGATAAAAGTCGACATTTAAAATTGTCTTTGAAGACAGTGGCCACACCTACTCCGCCCCGACACTCGCGAGGAGCTGAAAAAACAGCACTGAGGAGGGAGGAGCTCTGTAAAGACGCTGTTGTCACCTGGTTTAACCCAGGTTTCCATCAACAAAAGGAAACTCAGAGAATGAGAAATAAAAAAGTCTTTTAAGATAAAAGTTTTGTTTGTAAGCGATCTGGGCCAGGCCAGGCTGCTGGGAGATGCGTGCAAGTTAGCGAAGATTCTCCATCACAGAATGCTGTTTGCAGAACCTTACAGGCCATTGGTGAGCATGTGTATACTCAGTATCAGGAACAATGGGTTGAAGCCACCGGTAACAGCATTCCGAGGAACACTTCACGACGTAGCCATCATACTTCCGAGAAAGCTCCATGAGACAGCGAGAGTCAGATGCCGAAGACAGAGTAATGTTGGCACTTCTTAATCTGACAAATCTACCGCCTCTCCTCCCACGCCGTCTGCTGCACTTTTTCTGTAGCGCCTGATGGCAGGTAACAGACAGGGCACACGCTACAGGTGCAAAGGTACAGATGACAGGAATGGTGGCGGCATCTTGGACTGTCCACTAGCGCCACAGGTTGTAGGTTTAATCGCATAGTTCCTTATATTCAGAAGAGTCTAGAAATCATATATTAGCAGACACATTCTATGCAAAATGTGACAAGATTAACAAACCCAATAGAACACAGAGAAAAGGTAGACGTCCAGCCAAATACAGCGGCGCAATCTTGACGTATGATGACGCAACATTGCGGACTGCAAAACACCTGCTGGGGCTGAAATATCACAAATCCCCAGAGTTTCACTGAACGCACTCGTGAAAAACTGTTATGATTGATTGATCTGATGTTTCTGGTGGGGGTTGATTTGTGCTTTAGAATGTAACCTGTTCAGACTCAACAAATGAGTTCATTCATGTGGGTGATTTTAACTGAACTTTGGAGAAGACTATTCTCTTTTGTCCCACAGACCTGAGAGAAATTGAACACAAACTCCCAGCCACGTCCAGCCACTCTGGCCTGTGACGTGGATGTCACTAGGTAAAATAAAATTGGCCTGCGACTATTGTTCTCTCTCTTCTTTCCTCCTGGCTTCACTTCCAGCACAGACGCCTTGCTCAGGTAAATCTGCCAGAACAGACACACCCACGAAGAACCGGGTTAGGCTGCAACACAGAAGCCTGCCCGCCTTCCTTCAGAACCGAACTCTCAATGTTATCGCTGAGCCTGTGCAAAGTTTAGTGCCAATGGCTATCACACACCATCTGCCAGTTAACTTTAAGAAGCAACGGAGCATGTTAGCGCCAAGCTAATTGTAAGGAGGAAAACAGACAAGTTCCCTGATCACTGCACAGCAACAGACGTTTTCCACAACGGAACAACAATTCTCCCCTGCTTGGCCTGTACATGATGGCCAGACGCCGGCTAATGGAGCAGCAAGGTCCCAAAGTAACCTTTCTTCTTCCTGGTAAAGCAACAACTAGGCTTAGCATTGCTTAAGAACAGTACTGTTCTATTTCGTATAGGCTTCGCCCTCTAAGAGCTGTCGCTATTGGGTTTGGTGCCTGTCGTGAGGATTTTCTTTCGTGCCCTTGTGCTCTGCACGGGCCTCACTCAGGTCCAAAACCATGGTACATAACCCCCCGGACCTGAGTTCTGCTCCCTCTTTTCCTTCAGCGTTTGCTAGCAGTCTAAAGTGCAAAATCTAAAGAGCAAAGATGGCCGGTCTTGCTCTCACTTCTCGGGCCACGTGCCCCTATTGTGCACGCTTGTCCATGAAAGAGAAGCAGTGGCAAGCGGACGCCTTCTCGGCGCTTCAGGAGGACGACGATGTTGAGAGACACGATGCAAGGCAAGAGTCCTCTAACTGGGCTCCCTCCATTGCTGGCTCCCCTACTGGCTCTCCCATCTTCCCAGTGGAAGGTTTGGATTATGACGGTGAGAGGGAGGCGCTGTCAGCACCCGCTCTTCTTCCTCCTCTGCAGCTGGCAATCTCCCCACCAACGGCGCTGTCTTCCGGGACAGGAGACCAGACGTCTCTCGCTGTGGCCTCGTTTTCCCGCATTTCGGCCATTTTTAACGGAAGCAGCGACTGAGCCTGGGAAACTGAAAGCACCAGTGGCTCATTACGATCCCTTCACCATGGTTCAAGGAGATACGGAGTGTGGTTTTCCTGCCGTTCCGCCGCTGGAACCTAGCCTGGCGGCCATTTTGCTGCCTAAGGCAACCTTCTTCGGCAGATGGAAGCCTACGCCGCCCTCCTCTCAGGACCAGGTCACCGCCCTCCTCACTGGCTCATCAGTGCGCCGCTCAGACGGCAGCAGCCATCAACAACATCTCGCTGATCACTTCATCCCTGTCATCTATCGCAGCTCAGCCAGGTGCACTCTCTCCTGAGCTGGCAAGTGAGGTTGGCAAGGCAACGGCGGCTGTCTTGACGCTCTCCATGGCTGCAGTGGTGGCGCAAACGAGAGTCATGGCATGGATGACCATGTTACAGCGCAACATGTGGCTCCACATGTCCCAGCTTCCTGAGCAGATTAGGAAAGGCTTGCTGGACGGTCCCATCAGCCCCGATGGGCTCTTTGGTCCGCCTCTCCAACAGGTGCTCACTCACTTACAGGAAGCGACTGAGGAAGCAGACAAGGTGAAAAGGCACACCTCCTGGAGCAGAGCCTCGGCACATCCTCAGCGTGACCAGGGCTCTTGGCGTTCTCACCAAGATCCCCGTTCCAGGCCAAGGTGCCCTACAGCCAGTGCTGTAGCTGCGCCTCCGTCTCACCAAGATCCCCGGTTCAGCCCGCGCTGCTGTCAGAAACAGCCGCCCAGCATGCTCCTGGTCCAACCCGCCCTTCGAGCCCCCACGCAAGCAACGGTGGCAATGACGGGATGCGGGAAACACCGGAGACAGCCGGACACAACGACTCTTTTTAGAGCCAAACACGTGTCTATAATGAGCAGTCTCCTAATATGTTTGCCTCTCTCTCTTCTGAGTGTTCTGCAAACGCATGTTTCCCCCACACATGGCCCCTCCACTGCCAACACACGGTGCATCAGCCGTGGAGTCACTTTTGTTCCTCTCACACACTATGATGAGAGGGAAAGGTTTTCCGTCTCAAGTGAGCGAAACACTCCATCCACACTCTCAGAGTTTTGCTCGCCCGCTTTCAGAGCACTGCTCAGCGTGGCACAAATTGCTCACAGTGTTATGAAACAGTGGATGGCAAAATTGATAAAGAAGAGTTACACTCTTCAGTTCACCAGTCCGCCTCCGCCTTTCAACGGGGTGCTGGAGACTGTCATGTCATCTCAGGCAGAAACAGCTACTCTGACAACAGAGCTGTCAGAGCTCCTCGAGAAAGGAGTCAGGAGACAGTGACCTATCACCGCAGTGGGATTTACCCCTGGTTTTACGCGCTCTGGGGAATCCCCCTTTCGATTCAATAACACAAATTCTGCTCAAATTATTGTCCTTAAAGACAGCACTTCTCTTAGCCCTGACTTCGGCGAAAAGAGTAAGCGATTTGTGTGCGCTCTCAGTCGCTCCATTATCTCATTATCCGACAGGACGGGAGCTCAGCCACTTTGATTCCGAATCCTGCTTTCGTGCCCAAAATCATAACTAGCTCTTTCAGATCAAGAGTTATTTTTCCCTCCCCCTCACAGGAACGGCATGGAAGAAACATCACATCGCATCTGTCCAGTGCGCGCACTGTCACAGGCACTGTTTTCAGGCAGACGCAGCAGCTGTTTGTGCATTACAGAGAGCATTCCCAAGGGAAGCCTCTGACAAAACAATGTCTAGCTCACTGGCTGTGTGAGGCGATCACACAGGCATATGCCGCGGTGGTGGAAGTCCCTCCACCTGGCATTTGTGCCCACTCTACGAGAGCCTTGTCCTCCTCCACGGCTCTCCTTGGAGGGATGGCTGTGGAAGACATATGCACAGCAGCATCATGGGCTTCACCGGGTCCTTTTATTCAGTTCTACCTGCGAGATACGTCTGGGTTCTCCCTGACTCACTCCGTATTGAACGTGCTTGACAACCAGAGACACACTGTCAACACTGGGCACGTTACTCACACACAAGCATCGCTGTAGAGAGCTGATACACGCACCGCAGGCTGGCACATGCTGAGGCTCTTGCCTAACTTATTTGTGCGAGCCTCGGGACTTTCACAGTGCATAACAGCCGTCCACACTGCTCTTCCAACATAAGTTCAATGACTGTGACTGGGCACCTACGAACCATGCCATACGCCCTGCCCCCCCCCCTTTTTTTTCACACACCTTCAGCCCATCTTGCAATGGCAGATGCGTTATGTGAGTGATATACTCCATCTGTGCTACTCAATCAGGTTTGGTAGCAGGGGAGGGTCATGGTGAGATATATTTTTTTGTCCCATTGGGCACTGTGCACGTATGGCGCTTGTGGACTGGTGTGTTGGTGCTTGTGGACTCTGGTGGTCCAGTGGGGCATAGACTACATCCAGCTTCGCCCTTAACCCAATAGTGAGGGCGAAGCTCTTAGAGGGCTACGCCTATACTGATGAGTATAGGCGTAGCCCTCTAAGCTGCGGGCCCCACTGGTCAGCTGAAGAAAAAGATGGCTTACTTGGGAGCAGAAATCAGGTCCCGCAGGGGTTATATACCATGGTTGCGGACCTGAATGAGGCCCATGCAGAGCACAAGGGCGCGAAAGAAAATCTTCACAACTGCACATGCGCGCGGGGACAAACCCAATAGGGACAGCTCTTAGAGGGCTATGCCTATCATAGAATCTGGGGTTACGATACGTAACCAACGTTTATTATATACAGTTTTGTTCTGCTGTACTAGAGGGGTCATAAGGACAGTGTGCTTTGCTCCTTTGTTTTTTCTGACTACGTGTAGAGCATTTCGCAATGTTGCAAAATGTTGCCAAAAAAGTATAATTATGATTAGCCTATGTGCTTGGAAAAAAGCTAGCATGTGTGTGTTGGGAAAGAAACTGTCAGATCCTGGTAAACCCCCGTACAGGAGGTACTAGACCAGCTCTCCGTTTCTAGGGTCCGATCCTTAGATTCTCAGAGTATTACCCTAAAGCATTGAATAAGGACTATTTAAGCTGGTGGTGAGGAAAACTGCCAACGTCCAAGCGTCTACCCTGCTTCCTCTGATGCGGCAACCAACCGAATAGCCCTTGTGCATCAGTTATCACTATCAGCTGCTCTCATTGATGGCAGCTCTCCTCTAAACAATCTGGGCTCTTGTTATGGTGCTAGGATGGGTTTAAGTGATTCGGGTGAATCCCAAGGGACTGTTAATTTGGTTGGCTAGAGTAACCTGTTAGAACCTGTTATGATGTTATGCACACACAGCAACCTAACTTTTTACTACCATTGATGAACTCAGAAACAGTGTCAACTACTTTATGTTGGGCCTTGCTAAGGCTGGTTGAGCATCACTGCCATGTGGACTCAGACAAAGGGATGTTGGGCCCAGGTGTGAACAGAAACTCAGACCTGACCCGGAACCAAAGCACCCACAGTTGACCCCAACTTTACAGGCTGGGCTTGGCTGTGAGGACTACAACCGGAAGCCCGGTGTACAACGATGACGTCACCGAGTTCATAAAAGGACGCCCACTCGGACACGTTCTTTCCGCCCACAACTCGGTTGCAACAGGAGGACATATCAGTCTCCCTCTGGTAACGCCACGTTACCTTGAGACAACGCTTCACTGTAACATTTCCCTAGGAAGGAAAGATTGCTCACTGGTTCGAGATAACATACTGTCAGTGTTTCAAGGAAACTCTTTAGGATCTCCCGCCATTCATCGAATGCCGTGCCTGCAGAAGAAGCCGCTGCACATCACGAGCTCAGCCACTTAAGGAACAGCAACGCTAGAAAGCCAGAGCTAGTGCCAGAGAGCCAGATAGCTAGAGCCTCCGACGGACAACGCTATAATCCCCGGACCCGCAGAAAGGAGCCCCTTGCCGGTTATAACGGACTGATTACCATCGCTTGGATGAAGCGATCCTTCAAGTAAGGCTACTTGTGTCTGGGCAGAGTTTAGATATTATAACTGTGTGTTATTTCATCAAAGCATTATTGTTGTGAATTGTGCTTGTTTACATTGGAAGCCGCGGCCGCTGCGCCACCGCCTGTTGTGCTATTTTTAACTGTGTTAAAGTTTAGTTAGCTAACGGCGTTAGCTGGTGCTCTGTCGAGCTAATAAATCACTTCATCAAGCTCAGGTCCAGTAATTAGACGCAGATGGAAGTCTGGTCGGATTACTGTGGATGAAGTGAGTTATTACATCTCCCTGAGAACGCCACCACCCTCAGCCACAGCGCTAGGATCTCGTGTTTCTTTGTGTGAGTTCTCGCCCTCGTTCCTCTCCACTAACTCACATATCTTTACACGCTCCAAACGGTGCACAAATAACGTGGTAGCCTAGCACAGCTAAGCTAACAGTTATCGTAAAGAGCAATTCGGCTCATTGCCATTCTGTTTGGACCTCTCCCTTTGTCCAGTTTCGCGGGCTGCCATCATCTTGTTTCTTGGGGTTGCCTGGCAACCCCTCCTCCCCCTTTCTATTGTCCCCACACACACACACACATACACACACACACAAACACACACACACACACACACACACACACACACACACACACACATTTTCTTGATCGGCTTGCTGATTGTATATGCTTGTTTGTTTAGTTTAGACTATAGTGATTGTTTGCTGAAGTTGTTGATTGTTAATCAATGATAAGGTTAAATAAACATTATTGTATATTTTAAAGAGCAGTTGCCTGTGGTTATTATGTGTCTTTGTTGTCATAAAAGCTGGTTACGATAGCTAGTGCTCGGATTCACACTTCACTGTCCATTATTAATGTACGATAATAATAACATTAATAACATTTAATAACAAGTAATAACATTAAATTCCTTATTGATATTAATAAATAATATTTGATATTTTATGTTAATAACCAAACCTACCCTACCTGAATCCCAACATTTAACTATAATTTGATTATTTATTGTAATAAGCATTAGCAAGGGCAGTAGTAAACAACTCAATTCACATTTCAGACTTCAATTAAATCATTCAAATGAATCATCAAATAAATCATTAAAACAGTAAATAAGCTGAGTTTAAATTCAATATTTATCTGTGTTTTGGTAATGCAACCGCAGGGGGGCACAAGCCAGTTTCTTCATGTGCCAGTCCCAAGTCTGGATAAATGCAGAGGGTTGTGTCAGGAAGGGCATCCGACGTAAAACACATGCCAAACTAAAAATGCGAATCATGACAATGACTTCCATACCGGATCGGTCGGAGCCCGGGTTAACAACAACCGCCACCGGTGCTGTTGACCTACAGGGTACCGGTGGAAATTGGATTACTGTTGGTCGAAGACAAAGAAGGAGAGGAGGAAGGCTAAGAATGTAGGACTGACAGTAGGGACTTTGAATGTTGGAACTATGACAGGGAAGGCTAGAGAGTTGATTGACATGATGCAGAGAAGGAAGGTGGACATACTGTGTGTCCAGGAGACCAGGTGGAAAGGTAGCAAGGCTAGAAGCTTAGGAGCAGGGTTCAAGTTGTTCTACCATGGGTCGGATAGGAAGAGAAACGGAGTAGGGGTTATCCTGAAAGAGGAGTTTGTGAGGAATGTTCTTGAGGTGAAAATTCTGGAGTGAGTTAGATGAAGTGATGCAGAGCATCCCCAGAGCTGAGAGAGTGGTGATTGGTGCAGATTTCAAAGGGCATGTAGGTGAAGGGAACCGAGGTGATGAGAATGTGATGGGCAGGTTTGGTCTTCAGGACAGGAACGCAGAAGGACAGATGGTGGTAGACTTTGCAAAGAGGATGGAAATGGCTGTAGTGAACACTTTCTTCCAGAAGAGGCAGGAACATAGGGTGACCTATAAGAGCGGAGGGAGAAGCACTCAGGTGGACTACATCTTGTGTAGACGTTGTAATCTGAAAGAGACCAGTGACTGTAAAGTAGTGGTAGGGGAGAGTGTAGCCAGACAACACAGGATGCTAGTGTGTAAAATGACTCTGGTGGTGAGGAAGATGAAGAGGGCAAAGGCAGAGCAGAGGACGAAGTGGTGGAAGTTGAAAAAAGAAGGATGTTATTTAGTTTTCAGGGAGGAGCTGAGACAGACTCTGGGTGGTCAGGAAGTGCTCCCAGATGACTGGACCACTACAGCTAATGTGATCAGGGAGACAGGTAGGAGGGTACTCGGTGTGTCATCTGGAAAGAGGAAAGTGGACAAGGAGACTTGGTGGTGGAACCAGGAAGTTCAGGAGTGTATACAGAGAAAGAGGGTAGCAAAGAAGAAGTGGGACACTGAGAGGACTGAAGAGAGTAGACAGGAGTACGGGGAGATGCAGCGTAAGGTGAAGGTAGAGGTGGCAAAGGCCAAACAAAGAGCATATGAGGACTTGTATGCTAGGTTGGACACTAAAGAGGGAGAGGTGGATTTGTACAGGTTGGCCAGACAAAGAGAT
The DNA here is from genome assembly GCA_011952105.1 of Coreoperca whiteheadi. Lineage (NCBI taxonomy): Eukaryota > Metazoa > Chordata > Actinopteri > Centrarchiformes > Sinipercidae > Coreoperca > Coreoperca whiteheadi. The sequence goes on along the minus strand of CM022491.1, from coordinate 21,436,152 downwards.
AGAGATGGGAAGGATGTGCAGCAGGTTAGGGTGATTAAAGATAAGGATGGAAATGTATTGACAGGTGCCAGAAGTGTGATGGGAAGATGGAAGGAGTACTTTGAAGAGTTGATGAATGAGGAAAATGAAAGGGAACGAAGAGTAGAAGAGGTGACTGGTGTGGAGCAGGAAGTAGCAAAGATTAGCAAGAGTGAAGTGAGGAGGATGTTGAAGAGGATGAAGAGTGGAAAGGCAGTTGGTCCTGATGACATACCTGTGGAGGTATGGAAGTGTCTAGGAGAGGTGGCAGTAGAGTTTCTGACTAGTTTGTTTAACAAGATCTTGGAGAGTGAGAGGATGCCCGAGGAATGGAGGAGAAGTGCACTGGTGCCAATTTTCAAGAACAAGGGAGATGTGCAGAGCTGTGGCAACTACAGAGGAATAAAGCTGATGAGCCATACAATGAAGTTGTGGGAAAGAGTAGTGGAAGCTAGGCTAAGGGCAGAGGTGAGCATTTGTGAGCAGCAATATGGTTTCATGCCTAGAAAGAGCACAACAGATGCAGTATTTGCTTTGAGGATGCTGATGGAGAAGTACAGAGAAGGTCATAAGGAGTTGCATTGTGTCTTTGTAGATTTAGAGAAAGCGTATGACAGGGTGCCGAGAGAGGAGCTGTGGTATTGCATGAGGAAGTCTGGAGTGGCAGAGAAGTATGTTAGAATGGTGCAGGACATGTATGAGAGCTGTAAGACCGTGGTGAGGTGTGCTGTAGGTGTGACAGAGGAGTTCAAGGTGGAGGTGGGTCTGCATCAAGGATCGGCTCTGAGCCCCTTCTTGTTTGCTCTGGTGATGGACAGGCTGACGGATGAGGTTAGACAGGAATCTCCATGGACTATGATGTTTGCGGATGACATTGTGATTTGTAGTGAGAGCAGGGAGCAGGAGGAGGAGAATCTAGAGAGATGGAGGTCTGCTCTGGAAAACAGAGGAATGAAGCTTAGCCGCAGTAAGACAGAATACATGTGTGTCAATGAGAGGGACCCAGGTGGAACGGTGAGGTTACAGGGAGCAGAGGTGAAGAAGATGCAGGACTTTAAGTACTTAGGGTCAACGGTTCAGAGCAATGGAGACTGTGGAAAAGAGGTGAAGAGGCGAGTGCAAGCAGGTTGGAATGGGTGGAGAAAAGTGTCAGGTGTGTTGTGTGATAAAAGAGTATCAACAAGAATCAAAGGAAAGGTGTTCAAGACGGTAGTGAGACCAGCGATGTTGTACAGCTTAGAGACAGTGGCACTGAAGAAAAGACAAGAGGCAGAGCTGGAGGTGGCAGAGCTTAAGATGTTGAGGTTCTCTTTGGGAGTGACGAGGATGGACAGGATCAGGAACGAGTACATCAGAGGGACAGCTCATGTTAGATGTTTCGGAGATAAAGCCAGAGAGGCCAGATTGAGGTGGTTTGGACATGTTCAGAGGAGAAACTGTGAATATATTGGTAGAAGGATGCTGAGGTTGGAGCTGCCAGGCAGGAGGTCTAGAGGAAGACCAAAGAGGAGATTTATGGATGTAGTGAGAGAGGACATGAAGTTAATTGGTGTGAGTGAAGAGGATGCAGAGGACAGGGTTAGATGGAGGCGCATGATTCGCTGTGGCGACCCCTGAAAGGGAACAGCCGAAAGGAAAAGAAGATTTATCTGTGTTTTGGTGAGGGAGCGAGTAGTCTCTCTGGCTCTCGATCCCACTCTTCCTGTAGAGGACCAAGTCTCCTAACAATCCACAGCTCCGTCCAAAGCTCCCAAAATTTTCTTAGAGTTTCACGTCCGTAATCCACAGTGTGAGCAAAAAGGAACTTCGGTCCAAACTTATGATTCTCTGTCACCGGAGTAATGGTTAAACCTTTTCGTGCTCAAATCCTCTATTAGAGACAAAGTTCTTTAAGTCCTTTTTCGTAGATGTAGCAGCTTACGAAATAACCTTAAACTTCTCTCTGTCAATCTCTTTTATCACCTCACCTCTATTAAAGTTAACAAAATCAATCAAATGTAGGTCAATTATGCTTGATAACTGAATATGCTTTAAAGAAAACAGTCTACATCACAACTTTCTATGAATGGAAAGTTCATTTATTTTCATTTATATTTGTTTCAAAAAGGATTACCGGCTCATTTTCAAAACAACAGCCTTAGATTGCGTCTTAGTCAGGATGGTGAACCCTCTTCATAGACCTGTATAAAGGGCGAAAATAAGATATCTATGCAAATAAGTTATTAAGTTGGTTAACACATCAAACTAACGTTTGTTAGAAAATGTTAACATAAATTGACTGAAGTAATGAAATAGTTGAGCTTGTGAACACATGAATACTGTGTGATTTTTACTCTATAATAGGAACAGCTTAGTGGGAGCAGTGATGCTGTGCTTTGGACTGAAGGACGGCTGGCAGATCAGGAGCGAGTTTGGTGGTTGTGATGCAAAGGACATCAATCTCAATCTGCCTTTGTTCAAATTCAACAGAGAAAACCTTTGCTCACATATGTATGTCGAGCCGAACGGACTCATCATCCTTTTTGCTTGACGTCGCATCAGAGGAAACTTGGCTTTTTCCAAGCTCTGGTAAGAAGTTGGGTAGGGAGAGAAGCTGATGTTGATTCTTCACAGAATGCTTTCATGTGTGCGTACAGCTGTGGCACAAGGTGGTCTTTGCCTTGCAGGCTCTTGTTCAGTGTGTTAAGATGACCAGTACGATCAACTACAAATGCCAGGTCTGCCAACCACAGAGGGTCATGAAGTCTGTCCTTCTCTTTCAAAAACCGGTCAATTTCTGATCTCAGGGAATAAAACCGCTGCAGCATGGAGCCGCTGCACATCACAATAATATGGTACGTCTCCGTATTCAGCATCGGCAGAAGCGAGAAAAGCTTGAAATTCCCTCGTGCTCGAATTGTGTTCAGTTTTCACAACTGTATTCATCACATTGTCAAGCTGGACAGTCTTGGCACAGATTATACAGTGACAGCCTCACCTCCACTCTCTCGCACCCTGGCGCACACCATAGAGGCCATTCCTTTGCACTCGCACTCGCCTGTCATAGGAGCCCGGCGCCCCATCCGTTGTAACTCCATACAGCTTGTACCATTTAAGATCCATTTTGTAAATTGTATCTGACACGGCTTCAAACATGTCCTTAACCGTTGTTGTGCCCTATAGACTCCTAAGATTAAGCAGTTCCTCCGTAATGCAAAAGTTATCGTCAACTCCTCGCAGAAAAATCAACAGCTGTGCGGTGTCTGCGGCATCTGTGCTCTCATTACATGCAATTGAGTAAAAGTCAAAAGCACAAGCTTTATAACAAACAAATGTGTTTCTGGACATGCTCACGTTGTTGAATTCCTGCTTCTTTTCTGGGCAGTTTATTTCTGCGACTGTAGTGAGGCACTGTTTTATGAAGTCAGCATCTGAGAAAGGTTTCCCATGCTGCGCTGAGTTGAGCTACCTTGTAGCTCGCTATAGTGGCCATTTCTTGTGTTTTGTTAGCACATGGAAAATAATGCTGTTGAGCTAGTAGGCTAGCTTCCATTTGCTTAACTTTCTCTTCTCACTCAGCATCAGTGTAGGACGTGTAGGTCTGATGTTTGGTTTCATAGTGTCTTTCATCACTGCAACACTGTCATTGCAAGTCAAAGAGACACTTTTCCCCTTGATTTCTATGAAGAAATATTCATTTTCCCTCTGAAATTTTCTGCACTCACTTGCTATCTTGCGTTTCTTTGGTTCTGCCATTTATGGTCACCCGTGGCAAATGTTTTCTTTGATTTATTTTATTTAGTGGAAAACCTGTCTTGTTGAAAACTGACGCTCCACCTAGCGTTTGGATCTAAGAATTACAACACAGTGAAGTACAAGTTTCATGTATTGGGCATATTCAATTATATTTTTAAAATTTGCTGCAGGCCAATAAATGGACCGACTGCAGCCCATGGGCTGTAGTTTGGACACCCCTCTTTTAATGTTTTTGTATTTCCTGTCCTTCCCATAAGAACTGGAAAACTCCTTAAATCCAGACAGACACAGGGAGGATTCCTGTTTTCAGTGATATTTCATGCTGACTGTGGAGCAGTTTGAATGGTCTGATCACAGGATTGGTTACTGCAGCGTGCAGGTTGTGTTTCTTCAAAAGTTGATTCAGTTTCAACTTTTCCATCGGAGGCCGCTGCAATTTTTTTCTAAAGGACAGCACAGAAGCACTAATCATGGCAGTACAAGATCAATAGAGGCTGGGGTCTACCACACCAGACAGGACCCTAGGTACAGATGTGCAAAGATGCCCATCAGCACATAACAGCAGGGTGTAAGATGCAGGCAGGGACAGTGTCAATGGAATGCCATAACCAAGTGACTCGCATAGTGTACAGGAACGTCTGCCATTAGTATGGGCTAGAAGTCCCAAGGTCAGAGGACTTGGGGCTGTGACCCCCAAACTGGGAGAGTGGCTCCAGCAGATTCCACTTACAACATCTTAAATCTCTGTCCGTAAGAGTGCAGTTCTTGGAACAGCTAACAACTGCGCAGAACCCTCAGGACCCAAGACTGAGGATGACACATACTACCCAAGGGGGGGTGAGAATACACACACACACACATACATATATATTATACCAGCCACTTGGTTATGACATTCCATGTACCTCACACCCTTACCTTAAACAGGTTGTTCTCTATCAATGTTGTAGAGGTTCCCTGTTCCTTCATGATCAGGACTGTCCATCCCATTCATCAGTATCTGCCCGACGTTCATTAGCCAACTTTGTTAAACTTTGTTCAACTTCCCCATGGGGCTTGATACCCAATCTCTCTCGGAGTGTGAGGGTGATGATATCTCCCCCCTGACCTGTTGTCCTGGCTCCCCCTTGCCATAGCATGTTTCTTGTAACTCATCAATCTCTAGATGTGATAGCAGTTGCTGCTTGCAGATGTTCGAACACTGACCGTTGATTCTTAGTCAGTGTAGATATTGGTTTTCGAAGCATCCATATATCCCTCTGCATATAACCCCTCTAACCAGGGTTGCTTAAGAAGTAGCATTGCAACAGTTCCATATTCTCTACTTAGTCTATGAATGTCTTGATCCATTTCTCATCAGGTCGCCCTGTTTCCCCAGCACCTGACGCAGACCTTGTTGACCTGGGCGACGTCCGAGCCGGTATGACTCTTATTTTTGCAGTTTCATTCATGCCTGAGGTAGGCAAGTAGCATTAACAACCTTGCCTAAGGGTCCACCTGGATACTGCTTCACTCTAACTGGGAGTCGAACACCACACCTGTACCAAAGTCAGTGACATTAACCACTGAGCTATCCAGGAGCGGCAAATGTCAGTCAGTCAGTCAGTCATTTTTTACAGCTTGTTCCCGTTAGGGGTCGTGGGTGACTGGAGCCTATCCCAGTGGCTTTGGGCCTTAGGCGGGGTACATCCGACAGACAACCATTCACACTCACATTCCACTAGGGGCAATTTTAGAGTTACAAATTAACCTACACATGCATGTCTTTGTTTATATAATTTATTATAGGAAAATAATAAAGAATATGTACAGTATGACTGTAATTAAATGACAGTTTGTGCAGGGATGTGCAATGTGCAAAATATTTACATGGGAATTTGCAAAAGATTACAGTATAAGCATTCTATACACAGGCAGAGCACTGCTGTAATCAGCAACATGCAGGAATTTTGTCTGAAATACTCTCAGCTCGATGTTTACAAAACAAATGAGTTATTAGTGAGCTACAGATGGCAATCCTGAGTCTTGAGTAGTGGATGTGAAAGTTGTTAAGGTGGCTCAGTGCCTTCACTCACTTTCTCAAGGATACACACAAGTTTCAGTCCAGCGACTGATATGAAGCGATGAAATTTACGAGTGGACGATCACATATTGAAAGACAACATTTATGGCACATAGTGATGTATTGGGATTGTTCATGACTTTATACAGACACGCACGCACACACAGTAGCTATGTTTACAATCACATATTTCACATTATTGATGTAGCCTAGGCCTACTTTTTGGTAGGTGGTGGTCAAATGATCAAATTAGTTTTGGGACATTTATACTTTTACTCATACTTAAAAGAAAGGGATGGTCAAAACACAAACAAAAAAAGTTCATTAGGAAGTGTTCAGTTTCTGCTATTACAGTTTTTGCCGGTTGCTTGAATACTATAGACCAAAGTAACACAACTTGAAGCTTTTGTTACCATACCTCAAACACATGTACCCATACCTTAAACAAAAGAGCTGCTTTGCACTCTAGTTGCAATTCTGCAACACACTTACTCCTTTATGCAACACACTTGGTCCTGCATACTACACTCTATTTCATACATAAGACACTTCGTTCAAAAATGAAATCTCAGGGTGCCATTTGGAAAACACATGTATCCAAAATACAATACATATCAGGTAATTGCAACCACTCAAATACACACCGGAAGACACTTACTTGCAAAACTGAACA
>CM022491.1:21340492-21428885 GCA_011952105.1 Coreoperca whiteheadi | reverse complement strand
GTGGTGAGACCAGCGATGTTGTACAGCTTAGAGACCGCGGCACTGAAGAAAAGACAAGAGGCAGAGCTGGAGGTGGCAGAGCTTAAGATGCTGAGGTTCTCTTTGGGAGTGACGAGGATGGACAGGATCAGGAATGAGTAGCTGAGGTTGGAGATGCCAGGCAGGAGGTCTAGAGGAAGACCAAAGAGGAGATTTATGGATGTAGTGAGAGAGGACATGAAGTTAATTGGTGTGAGTGAAGAGGATGCAGAGGACAGGGTTAGATGGAGGCGCATGATTCGCTGTGGCGACCCCTGAAAGGGAACAGCCGGAAGGAAAAGAAGAAGACCAGTGCTGTTTCTGTGCTATGACGCACTCTAAAACCTGACTGGAAATTCTCAAATATACTATTGTTATTTAGAAAGTCACATAACAAGGATCTTAGCGATAAAGGGAAGGTTAGATATAGGTCTATAGTTGGCTAAAACCCCTGGATCGAGTGTGGGCTTTTTAAGGAGAGGTTTAATAACAGCTACTTTAAAAGACTGTGGTACATAACATGTCAGTAAAGACAGATTGATCATATCTACTAAAGACGTGCTAACTAATGGTAGAACATCTTTAAGCAGCCTATTTGGAATTGGGTCTAAGATGGGTCCATGGCTTAGATGAAAAAATTGTCGACGTTAGTTGAATAAGGTTGACAGGAGAGAAGCTTTCCAAGTACACCTCAGGTTTCACAGCTCCCTCCAATGCCTCTATGCTTGAAGATCGGTTTGCACCAGCTGAGTGCAGGACGTGATTAATTTTCTCTCTAATAGTCCAAATTTTATCATTAAAGAAGCTCATGAAGTCGTTACTGCTGAGGGCTACAGGAATACATGGCTCAATGGAGCTGTGGCTCTCTGTCAGCCTGGCTACAGTGCTGAAATTAAACCTGGGGTTGTTCTTATTTTCCTCTATTAGTGATGAGTAGTAGGCTGCTCTGGCATTACGGAGAGCCTTCTTATATATTTTAAGACAAGATTCTCCTAGATAGTTGGAACGCCGTTTTCGTGATGTTTTCTTTAATTTGCGGGTTTCAGCGTTATACCATGGAGCTACTCTTTTTTGTTTTATTATCTTCTTTTTAAGAGGAGCAACAGAATCAAGTGTCGTTCGCAGTGAACCTGCAGCACTATCAACAAGATGATCAATTTGGGACGGACTGAAATTTGCATAAGAGTCCTCTGTTATGTTAAGACATAGCATTGAGTTAAATTCAGATGGAATTACATCCTTAAATATAGCTACAGCACTATCAGATAGACATCTACTGTAGTAGTATTTGACTACTGGTGTGTACTCCAGTAATAGGAGTTCAAAAGTTATAAAATAGTGGTCTGATAGTGAAGGATTCTGTGGAAAGACTGTTAGATGTTCAATTTCAATGCCGTATACCAGAACAAGGTCGAGGGTGTGGCCAAAACAGTGAGTGGGTTTATGTACACACTGACAGAAGCCAATCGAGTCTAATAATGAGATAAACGCAGTACTAAGGCTATCATTTTCAACGCCCACATGAATATTAAAATCACCTACAATAATTGCTTTTTCTGTTTTAAGGACTAAACCTGATAGAAATTCTGAGAATTCAGATACAAATTCAGAATATTACAGTTTTTCTCAATTGCTAAAACAATAAACCCTATTGTCTGAACCAAATGCTCAGTTGCCTGAACCCACTGATTGAATCAATCACTCTTTTGGCAAAACAGGTGCATTTTTCACCTGTTTAGACACAACTTGCCAACACATTTTCATTGTGATGCACCCGTGCTGCATAATGGTTAGCACAGGTGACAAAAGTCAAGCACAATTAAAGCACAGATGTCACCACTTGAACACAACAACTCAAAATTGATCACACTTGTGGCTAATTATGTGAGGGAACATATACAGTAAGCCAGTTCAGAGAGCACTGGTTTGTGAGGCCCTACAATGGATAGAAATCTGAGAGGAAGAGTTCGTGTGAGAGGAGGTCGAGGTGGTCAGCGAAGACAAAGAACAGTAATATCTGATGATGAAATCAGAGCTACTGTGATTGACCATGTTCTTGTCCATGATATGAGCATGAGGGAGGCTGGACAAAGGGTACAACCAAACATCAGTAGATTCACTGTGTCCACCATAATCCAAAGATTTAGAGAAGAGAACATGTAATTACCTTTTTTTGACATTATAGTACAGTATGTAAATGTTGACATCAATTACTGTATGACATACTATATACTGTACCAAAGTATACTGTAAGTAAATATATGTTTCAGTACATCACTGTACCAATATACTGTAGTATTGTAATGGAGGGTTGGTCTAACTCTTTGTAGGCCTAGTATTCCATGTGTATTTTTTGTAACTCCATGTTCTCTTTTTGTAGAATTGAAAGACTGCCACATGGGGGTGGGAGGACAGGTATGTTCTCCCCACACCAAGAGACCCTAATTGTTGATATGGTCCATGAGAACAATGCCATTAAACTGAGTGAAATTCAGCAGAAGTTCATTGAGGACCATGTAAATTTTGAGGGTATCAACAGTGTCAGCCTCTCTACTGTTGATCGTATCCTCAAGTGCAACAAACTGCGCATGAAATAGCTATACAAATTGCCCTTTGATCGCATCTCAGACAGAGTCAAAGAGCAAAGATTCCAGTATGTACAGGTTGGCATATATCCAGACACATTCAATGTTGATTACTCTAAGTAGTGATTTACTGTAGTGGCCTAAATAACGTTTTCCGTATCACTTACAAAACTATATCTATTTCTACAGAGGGTTTTTCAACTGGATGCAATGGAAAGACCCCATGAATACATCTAGATGGATGAAGCTGGGTTTAATCTCACCAAAAGGAGAAGGAGAGGCCGTAATGTGATTGGCCATCGGGCCATTGTTGGTGTTCCTGTGCAGTGGGGTGGCAATGTCACATGATGTGCTGCCGTCAGCAATCATGGAGTGGGGGCTGTGGGGCGGCTGTGGCTTGGTGGCAGAACGGATGCCTGCCATTCTGAAGGTCAGCGGTTCAATCCCCCAGCTCTGTCGAAATATCCTTGAGCAAGATACTGAACCCCAAAAATGCTCCCGAAGCTGTGCCTTTGGTTTGCGAATGTTCTCCTGTGTAAGTCGCTTTGGATAAAAGCGTCTGCTAAATGACTAAATGTAAATGGAGTTGCCAACCTGGGGCCCACAGCACTAAACAGCTCCTCATTTTCCTAAATCACATGCGAGATGCTCTGTTAGGGCAGCAGGATGAGCATCCCATCTATGTTGTTGTTTGGGACAATGGGGGTTTTCACAGAGCCCTCCAGGTTAGAGAGTGGTTCATTATGAACCAAGGTTTTATCAATCTTTGCCTTCCACCGTACTCCCCTTTCCTAAACGCCATTGAGGAATTCTTCTCCTCATGGCGGTGGAAGGTATATGGATGCCAACCTTACACCAGGGTAAATCTCCTGCAAGCCATAGGACTTGCCTGTGGTGACATAGGTGTGGAGGCATGCCAAGCCTGGATAGGGCATGCCAGGGGTTTTTCCCCCCGTTGCCTGGCCAGACAAAATGTGGCCTGTGATGTGGATGAAGTCCTGTGGCCTGACCCAGTATGATGCTGTGGCTGAGTAATGCACTTATTTGTATATTTTTGTACTTTATTTTTACATGGGCTTACTGTACACAAGTGGCAAACGCATAAGATTTCTGTTTTGTCTTTTTGAACAAGTGCCAAATGCACAGTTTTTTTTGTTTTGCAACATGTATTTAGCCTACAGTGAACAATAAACATTTATTTCTCCAGCTTCATGTCCAGAGCATTGTGTTTTCTATTTTTCTACATAGTGTTTAGTGTTCAGTAGTGTTTTTAATTTTGATTGACTCGGGGCACGATTTGACAACATAGTTTAGTTTTGAGCACAGATTGAACTGTTTTGATGTGAAAGTTTGGTTTTGCAAGAAGAGTCTGAGGTTCCCTTTCAAGGGAACTTCAATGCTGCGTCAGCTGACGCTATGGGGAACGCCTCCAGCGTGACGGCCTCTGAATCTCTGTAACAACTTAGACCAATTTTGATTGGGTTCTACTCTCCTGGGGATCGCAGATGGACCTTGGCGACGAAGGTGAGACAGCTTCGGCTCGCTCTTTCCCTTCATCCGCGGGTTCTTTCTCCCGCTTTCGGGATCCGGAAGCCCGCACCGAGTCTGCGGCTTCTTCCGTCCCGGAGCGGGAGCCTGCTCGCCGAGACTCCGGTTCCGAGGAACTGGATGTACTCGGAGCGGAGCGCTGTGACATGGGTGGCTCGTCAGCCCAGTCTCCGCAGTATGACGAGCTGCTGGAGGTGCTTTCCCGTGCGGTGGCTAGGCTCAATATCGCTTGGCCTGCGGAAGAGCAGGACGCTCGTCGCCGGAGTAAGCTCGACGAGTGTTTCCTTGTAGCCCCCACCTCCTCGCCTGCGTCGGGATTTACCGTTCTTTCCGGACCTCCACACTGAGGTGTCGAAGTCCTGGTCCCGGCCGTATTCTACACAGCTTTCTAGCCCGACTGGTCGCCAATATGCTTCGATCAGCAGGCATAAGGAGAACGGTTACGGCGGCATGCCAGGTATTGAGGAGACGCTGGCGGTGTAAGGCTGACGACAACAGTGAACAGTTCCACCGGCATGCGTCACGTGTTGACGTTGAACCCAATCAAGATTGGTCTAAGTTGTTACAGAGATTCAGAGGCCGTCACGCTGGAGGCGTTCCCCATAGCGTCAGCTGATGCAGCGTTGAAGTTCCCTATCAGGGAACCATGGTTACCTATGTAACCTGGTACGTTTTGTGAATGTAGTTTGAAAATTGGGTTTTGTGTTCATAGTTTAGAGAAAACGAGAGCAGCTTTCAAGAAATGTATCTTAGCAATTGAGAACCTGTATTATTATTATTTTTTGCTTTATCTGAATTCATGTTACTGCAATGACAGTGCTGCAATGTACAATATTGAGTAGGCCTATTTGCTTTTTTGGTTTGAAAATGTGCCTCCTGAAAATTTGCCTTCTGAATAAACAGTGAAAATCAAAGACTGCAGTGTTTTATATAAAGTAGACCAGTGTGTTCCACCTGATCTGAAAGTGTATGCATATGATGCAAGTATTTGTCATTTTGTCATCAGAGTTACATTTTGACAAAGGAATGTTAGGCTTTGATAGCAGAGTTTAGGTTTTGATAGTAGAGTTTCAATTTGACACAGATGTGAATTTCCCAGTGTTGGGTCATGTTTACATGTGTGCAGAGTTTTGTCACAATGAGCGAAGTTTTGCAAAATGTGATAAAGCAATGGGCAAAAACTGTAATGGCACCTGCAACATATAGGCAGTTAGAAGCTAAGCGTGTCTCCTGCCACCAGCTTAAACTGTCAGGGTTTGGGTTATTGTGTTCCCCAAACTTATGTTTTCCCCTTCCTTGTGTCTCTTGTCTGCTTTGTTTGTTCTTTGACTGTCAGGAGCTCTCACCACGGGGCGAGCCAGGACAATCTCTCTCTCTCTCTACACACCTGCAAATCATCCCTCCGTGCTCCCACTGCCTGCACACCTGTGGTTCATCTAATCAACTCCACTCACAGCATAAAACACTGGCTTAACGTTCCGCGAAGTAGGCCACAGACTGCTAGTCCTCTGAGAAGATTTACCTTTTGCGCTATCACTGTGTCTAACTTTTGCCAGTGATCCTTTTGTGCTTCAGGCAACTCCACTCTCGTCTACTCCGTCCGTGTGTCTACCTGCCTTGCCCCTTGGAAAACATCATCCTACCTCTACCTGCCTGCTCCACTCCCTCGCTCTTCCATCTGCGCACCCACGCCCGGACTCCGCACCGATCAACTCACCAGCCCTCCAGCCTCCCTGCCTGTGGTCCGAGCGCCATTGAAAAAAACCCTCTGCCTCACCCTTCTGAACCGCTGATAATAAACTATATATTCCAAGTCTAGTCTTTAGGTCCTTAAATTCTCACTAAGTCATAACATAAACAGTCCTTATTCAATGCTTTAGGGTAATAGTCTGAGAGTCCTTACCCTATAGCGAGCTGGTCCAGTACCTCCTGTACGGGGTTTACCAGGATCTGACAATTGCTAAAAAAACAAGATCCTTAAGAACTTTTGGATGTTCTTCAATTTGAAACTGTGGAGGAACCTCTTAAGGTCCTTTGAGCAACTTTCAAGAACGGGTGCTTAGAAGAATCCATTCTCAGGGTTACATGAGGATCCTTTTGAAGATCTGTGAGGAACCATTAGAAGTTCTGCTGTAGTACTGAACACAATACCGACAATGAAACATCAGCTGTCTTTCAGCAATATTTTATTTACACATATCAGACTTTTAAAAAGTTTAACCTTAATGGTTTTGAGGGTTTAGCATTTATAGTAATAATAAATAAATAAAAACCCAATAAAAAAAAAATTACACAGGAATAAATACATCCATCCATCCATTCATCCATCCATTTTCTACCGCTTATCCGGGGCCGGGTCGCGGGGGCAGCAGTCTAAGCAGAGACGCCCAGACTTCCCTCTCCCCCGACACTTCCTCCAGCTCTTCCGGGGGAATACCGAGGCGTTCCCAGGCCAGCCGAGAGACATAGTCCCTCCAGCGTGACCTAGGTCTTCCCTGGGGCCTCCTCCCGGTTGGACATGCCCGGAACACCTCCCCAGGGAGGCGTCCAGGAGGCATCCGGGACAGATGCCCGAGCCACCTCAGCTGACTCCTCTCGATGTGGAGGAGCAGCGGCTCTACTCTGAGCTCCTCCCGAGTGACCAAGCTCCTCACCCTATCTCTAAGGGAGCGCCCAGCCACCCTGCGGAGGAAACTCATTTCGGCCGCCTGTATCCGGGATCTTGTCCTTTCGGTCATGACCCAAAGCTCATGACCATAGGTGAGAGTAGGAACGTAGATCGACTGGTAAATAGAGAGCTTTGCCTTGCAGCTCAGCTCCTTCTTCACCACGACAGACCGGTACATCGACCGCATCACTGCGGAGGATGCACCGATCCGCCTGTCAATCTCCCGCTCCGTCCTTCCCTCACTCGTGAACAAGACCCCAAGATACTTAAACTCCTCCACTTGGGCCAGTAGCTCTCCACCAACCTGAAGGGGACAAGCCACCCTTTTCCGACTGAGAACCATGGCCTCGGATTTGGAGGTGCTGATTCTCATCCCCGCCGCTTCACACTCGGCTGCAAACCGTCCCAATGCACGCTGAAGGTCCTGATTTGAAGAAGCCAACAGGACAACATCATCCGCAAAAAGCAGAGATGAAATCCTGTGGTCCCCAAACTGGACTCCCTCCGGCCCCCGACTGCGGCTAGAAATCCTGTCCATATAAACAATGAACAGGACCGGTGACAAAGGGCAGCCCTGCCGGAGTCCAACATGCACCGGGAACAAATCTGACTTACTGCCGGCAATGCGAACCAAACTCCTGCTCCGGTCATACAGGGACCGGACAGCCCTTAGCAGAGGGCCCCGGACCCCGTACTCCCAGAGAACCCCCCACAGGTCGCCGCGAGGGACACAGTCGAATGCCTTCTCCAAATCCACAAAGCACATGTGGACTGGTTGGGCAAACTCCCATGAACCCTCCAGCAACCTGGAGAGGGTGTAGAGATGGTCCAGTGTTCCACGACCGGGACGAAAACCGCATTGTTCCTCCTGAATCCGAGGTTCGACTATCGGCCGAATTTTCCTCTCCAGTACCCTGGCATAGACTTTTCCGGGGAGGCTGAGGAGTGTGATCCCCCTGTAGTTGGAACACACCCTCTGGTCCCCCTTTTTAAACAGAGGGACCACCACCCTAGTCTGCCAGTCCATAGGCACTGTCCCCAGCCGCCACACGACATTGCAGAGGCGCGTCAACCAAGACAGCCCCACAACATCCAAAGACTTGAGGTACTCAGGGCGGATCTCATCCACCCCCGGTGCCCTGCCACCGAGGAGCTTCTCAACTACCTCAGTGACCTCAGCCCGGGAGATCGACGGGCCCGCAACCGAGACCCCAGCCTCTGCTTCCGCAATGGAAGACATGCCGGTGGGGTTGAGGAGATCCTCGAAGTACTCCTTCCACCGTCCAAGGATGTCCCCAGTCGAAGTCAGCAGATTCCCACCCCCACTGTAAACAGTGTGTGCAGGGCACTGCTTCCCCCTCCTGAGGCGCCGGATGGTTTGCCAGAATCTCCTCGAGGCCGACCGATAGTCCTTCTCCATGGCCTCACCGAACTCCTCCCAGACCCAAGTTTTTGCCTCCGCAGCCACCCGGGCCGAGGCCCGCTTGGCCCTCCGGTACCCATCAGCTGCCTCCGGAGTCCCCCGAGCCAACCAGGCTCGATAGGACTCTTTCTTCAGCTTGACGGCATCCCTTACTTCCGGGGTCCACCACCGGGTTCGGGGATTGCCGCCACGACAGGCACCGGAGACCCTGCGGCCACAGCTCCGAGCGGCCGCGTCGACAATGGAGGTGGAGAACATGGTCCACTCGGACTCCATGTCTCCAGCCTCCCTCGGGATGAGGTTGAAGCTCTGCCGGAGGTGGGAGTTGAAGATCTCTCTGACTGGAGACTCTGCCAAACGTTCCCAGCAGACCCTCACAGTACGTTTGGGTCTGCCAAGTCTGTCCAGCTTCCTCCCCCGCCATCGGATCCAACTCACCACCAGGTGGTGATCAGTTGACAGCTCCGCCCCTCTCTTCACCCGAGTGTCCAAGACATATGGCCGTAGGTCAGATGAAACAACCACAAAGTCGATCATCGACCTCCGACCTAGGGTGTCCTGGTGCCACGTGCTCTGATGGACACCCTTATGCTTGAACATGGTGTTCGTTATGGACAAACCGTGACTAGCACAGAAGTCCAATAACAGAACACCACTCGGGTTCAGGTCGGGGGGGCCGTTCCTCCCAATCACGCCCCTTCAGGTATCACTGTCGCTGCCCACGTGAGCATTGAAGTCCCCCAGTAGAACCACGGAGTCCCCGGTCGGAGCACTTTCCAGCACCCCTCCCAGAGACGCCAAGAAGGTCGGGTACTCTACACTGCCATTCGGCCCGTAAGCACAAATAACAGTGAGAGACCTATCCCCGACCCGAAGGCGCAGGGAAACAACCCTCTCGTTCAGCGGGGTGAACTCCAACACATGGCGACTGAGCTGGGGGGCTATGAGCAAGCCCACACCAGCCCGCCGCCTCTCACCGCGAGCAACTCCAGAGTAGTAGAGAGTCCAGCCTCTCTCAAGGAGTTGGGTTCCAGAGCCCAAGCCGTGCGTGGAGGCGAGCCCGACTATCTCTAGTCGGTATCTCTCAACCTCCCGCACCAGCTCAGGCTCCCTCCCCCCCAACGAGGTGACATTCCATGTCCCTAGAGCCAGATTCCGTGTCCGGGGATTGGGTTGCCGAGGCCCCCGCCTTCGACTGCCACTCAATCCACAAAGCACCGGCCCCCTACGGTTCCTCCTGCAGGTGGTGGGCCCACGGGAGGTCGGCCCCACGTCGCTAGTTCGGGCTGAGCCCGGCCGGGCCCCATGGGGCAAGACCCGGCCACCAGGCGCTCGCGTTCGAGCCCCAACCCCGGGCCTGGCTCCAGGGTGGGGCCCCGGTTGCGCCGTACCGGGCGACGTCACGGACCTAGTTTTGATATTCGCCATGAGGGGGGATTCGAACCGCTCTTTGTCTGGCCTGTCACCCAGGACCTGTTTGCCTTGGGAGACCCTACCAGGGGCAATAGCCCCAGACAACAAAGCTCCTAGGTTCATTCAGGCACGCAAACCCCTCCACCACAGTAAGGTGGCGGTTCTAGGAGGGGAATAAATACAATAAACATTATATAATGTCGGGAAGCGCCAAATACGTTGCTGAAATAACCAGAATGTAATTGTTGTTTACTTTGTGTACATTGGGTGTTGCTGTGCTACTGTAGCTGTAGCGCTAAAAGGTTTGTCATGCTGTGAGCAGAGTGTTTGGTTTTCGATGGAAACCGGACTGAGGAAATAAAGATTGTTATTCTACACTGAACGCAACACACAACGTATGGTAACATCAAGCTAAAGTTAAGATCGTCCACCAGCTCATTCCTGGGTTAGACATCTCCGTAACTAAGTAATAGGTTGTGCTTCTTTTTAATGTTGTGTTCAAGCACTCTCAGTGTCATTTAACCGTCTGCAGTGGCAGCTTAAATGCTGTTTATCATATATTAATCTTGTGTAGGTTAATTAAGCATTAATTAGATACCAAGTTATTAACAATGACATTATTTTTCAGTTTTTCAAGATGTAAAGTGCTGGTAGGCATAAGGTTTGAGGGTTGCAGACATGAATTGATTTGTACAGGTTGGCCAGACAAAGAGATAGAGATGGGAAGGATGTGCAGATAAGGATGGAAATGTATTGACAGGTGCCAGGAGTGTGATGGGAAGATGGAAGGAGTACTTTGAAGAGTTGATGAATGAGGAAAATGAAAGGGAACGAAAAGTAGAAGAGGTGACTGGTGTGGAGCAGGAAGTAGCAAAGATTAGCAAGAGTGAAGTGAGGAGGATGTTGAAGAGGATGAAGAGTGGAAAGGCAGTTGGTCCTGATGACATACCTGTGGAGGTATGGAAGTGTCTAGGAGAGGTGGCAGTAGAGTTTCTGACTAGTTTGTTTAACAAGATCTTGGAGAGTGAGAGGATGCCCGAGGAATGGAGGAGAAGTGTACTGGTGCCAATTTTCAAGAACAAGGGAGATGTGCAGAGCTGTGGCAACTACAGAGGAATAAAGCTGATGAGCCATACAATGAAGTTGTGGGAAAGAGTAGTGGAAGCTAGGCTAAGGGCAGAGGTGAGCATTTGTGAGCAGCAATATGGTTTCATGCCTAGAAAGAGCACAACAGATGCAGTATTTGCTTTGAGGATGCTGATGGAGAAGTACAGAGAAGGTCATAAGGAGTTGCATTGTGTCTTTGTAGATTTAGAGAAAGCGTATGACAGGGTGCCGAGAGAGGAGCTGTGTTATTGTATGAGGAAGTCTGGAGTGGCAGAGAAGTATGTTAGAATGGTGCAGGACATGTATGAGAGCTGTAAGACCGTGGTGAGGTGTGCTGTAGGTGTGACAGAGGAGTTCAAGGTGGAGGTGGGTCTGCATCAAGGATCAGCTCTGAGCCCCTTCTTGTTTGCTCTGGTGATGGACAGGCTGACAGATGAGGTTAGACAGGAATTTCCATGGACTATGATGTTTGCGGATGACATTGTGATTTGTAGTGAGAGCAGGGAGCAGGTGGAGGAGAATCTAGAGAGATGGAGGTCTGCTCTGGAAAACAGAGGAATGAAGCTTAGCCGCAGTAA
Organism: Coreoperca whiteheadi; assembly: GCA_011952105.1. Taxonomy (NCBI): domain Eukaryota; kingdom Metazoa; phylum Chordata; class Actinopteri; order Centrarchiformes; family Sinipercidae; genus Coreoperca; species Coreoperca whiteheadi. Next base: position 21,417,545 of record CM022491.1, on the reverse strand, counting down.
GACAGAATACATGTGTGTCAATGAGAGGGACCCAGGTGGAACGGTGAGGTTACAGGGAGCAGAGGTGAAGAAGATGCAGGACTTTAAGTACTTAGGGTCAACGGTTCAGAGCAATGGAGACTGTGGAAAAGAGGTGAAGAGGCGAGTGCAAGCAGGTTGGAACGAGTGGAGAAAAGTGTCAGGTGTGTTGTGTGATAAAAGAGTATCAGCAAGAATGAAAGGAAAGGTGTTCAAGACGGTGGTGAGACCAGCGATGCTGTACAGCTTAGAGACAGTGGCACTGAAGAAAAGACAAGAGGCAGAGCTGGAGGTGGCAGAGCTTAAGATGTTGAGGTTCTCTTTGGGAGTGACGAGGATGGACAGGATCAGGAACGAGTACATCAGAGGGACAGCTCATGTTAGATGTTTCGGCGATAAAGCCAGAGAGGCCAGATTGAGGTTGTTTGGACATGTTCAGAGGAGAGACTGTGAATATATTGGTAGAAGGATGCTGAGGTTGGAGCTGCCAGGCAGGAGGTCTAGAGGAAGACCAAAGAGGAGATTTATGGATGTAGTGAGAGAGGACATGAAGTTAATTGGTGTGAGTGAAGAGGATGCAGAGGACAGGGTTAGATGGAGGCGCATGATTCGCTGTGGCGACCCCTGAAAGGGAACAGCCGAAAGGAAAAGAAGAAGATTATGTTAGAAATGTTTAGGTGGTAAAACATAAGGGAAGATGATGGGTCCAGACGGACAACCGAGCAGCTCCAGGTGGAGCCCAACGAGCAGGACCTGAGCCACTCGTCCCCTGCACCATAGACACAGCAACACTGCCCCAGCAGGTTGCCATAGTCACCGATCCAGATACATCTCCGGACACTGAAATACCTGCTGAAAGTGACACTAAGAAAGAAGAGACGGGCGACAAAGCACAAAACTCCGGGAGAGGGAAGAAGTCAAGTTAGTGACATGCATTTATGGGATGAGAATGCATATGGATGGAGAGGAGGACAGAGGTGAAGAGAGAGAGGTGCATCATGGGAAGTCAAGTTGAGTTTTCCCTCATTCTCATTAGTTCTTTTCTTGTGTCGAAGATTCCTCCCCACGTCCATGAACCTACCTGCCGTCTCACAACAACCGCCATGTCAACTTCTCCAACCAGCCCTCAGTCCTACACAGGAGCACACAGTCCACGCCAGTTCACTGCTGCACTCTCCGCCCGCATCCACAGCCGCCCTCACCCTGCTCCTCTGCCACTTCTCAGACCCTGCCTTCCCTCCTGTCCCCAACACCACTTGTTGCCATGCCAGCTCCCTGAGTCTTGCATTTTGGGTCAAACTGTTCAGTGCCTTGTAACAAAAGGTTGTTTTACAATAATATTAAGTGAATGCAAATGTAGGCTGCAAATGCCTGTCCCCTAATTTGAGAGAACAATATCCTTGAGACACTGCAGTGCAACAAAATGATGTTATTAGAAATTTTAACACATTATGATAAGCCACTAATGTTTAGTAACACTGATCAGACCATTATGGCTGACACATTTATGTGGTACCGTGTGGGTGAGACCGTACCCATTTAGGTCTTTGTTAATTTTGTAGAGTTGAGAAAGCTACAATTATGCCTATGACTACGCAATGTACATGTAGGAAACAATTCTTTGCTTCATCTATTCGTGAAATAGAGGAACTTTACAAGGCTGTGGTTCCTCTTCCCCAATCTCCTGACCAAATTCAAAGATCTTAACTTACAATGTTTGCATTCTAGGTTATGGAAATAAACACAGTAATGTTAAGCAAAGCAACAGGCTAAGTAAAGGACAAAAACACACAGTCTAACTTTATTAGACTTTAGACCATCCACTTTATCATGGCCCATTTACCCATGAAGTTTAAAAAGACCATGGTTATGTCAAATTAAACAAAAATACAGCTTGGGCAGACAATGTGGCCTGAAGTTCACCTTTTCCAAACTTTAGATAATTTACCTAGAACAGAGAGTTAGTCATTACAGTACAGCATAAGGCTAGCTGTTTATTTTACCTTGTCAAAGCTGCTTGGACTAATGCCCCATGTCATGACATGTTGCTAATGTAAGTCTTCTACACTCCCTAAAAGTGCCCTCAGCTGGCTCCTCTCAATGTACTCTACTTTGAGCTCCTCCCAAGTGACCGGACTCCTCACCTTATCTCTAAGGGAGCGCTAGCCATCGTACAGAGGAAACTTATTTTGGCCATCTTGTCCTTCCAGTCATGACCCAAAGCTCATGACCATAGGTGAGAGTAGGAACGTAGATCGACCGGTAAAGGAAGCTTCACCTTGCAGCTCAGCTCCTTTTTCCCCACAACAGACTGGTATATTGACCGCATCACTGCAGAAGCTACGCCGATCCTCCTGTCAACCTCCCGTTTCATCCATACCTCATTTGTGAACGAAACCCCAAGATAATTGAACTCCTCCACTTGAGGCAAGAACCCTCCACCAACACACCGAAGGTCCTGGATTGATGAAGCCAACAGGACAGCATCATCTGCAAAAAGCAGAGAAGAGATCCTGTGGTCCCCAAACCTGACTCCCTCTGGCCCCTGGCTGCACCTAGAAATCCTGTCCATAAAAATAATGAACAGGACCAGTGAGAAAGGGCAGCCCTGCCTTTGCACTGGGAACAAGTCTGACTTGCAATTCGAACCAAACTCCTGCTCCGCTCATATAGGGCACCCCCCACAGGTCACCACGAAGGACACAGTCGAATGCCTTCTCCAGATCCACAAAGCACGTGTGGACTAGTTTGGCAAACTCCCATGAACCCTCCAGCAACCTGGAGAGGGTATAGAGATGCTCCAGTGTGCAATGACCAGCACAAAAACCGCATTGTTTCTCCTAAATCCGAGGTTTGACTATAGGCCAAATTCTCCTCTCCAGTACCCTGGCATAGACTTTACTGGGGAGGCTGAGGAGTGTGATCCCCCCGTAGTTGGAACACACCCTCTGGTCCCCCTTCTTAAAAAGAAGGACCACCACTCCGGTCTGCCAGTTCAGAGGAACTGCCCCCAACTCCCAGGCGATACTGCAGAGGCGTGTCAGCCAAGAAAACCCCTCAATATCCTTTAATCCCAGGCTTGGTGGTTCAATCCCCAGCTCCTCCTGTCCATGTGTCGAAGTGTCCTTGAGCAAGACACTTAACCCTGAATTGAGGAGGCCAGCTCGCTGCCATGTGTGTGAATGTGAGTGTGAATGGGTGAATGAGAGGAAATATTGTAAAGTGCTTTGTTCCGATAAGGTAGAAAAGAGCTATAGAAAATGCAATCCATTTACCACTTACCATTACTCAGGGATCTCATCCACCCCTGGTGCCCTGCCACCAAGGAGCTTCTCAACTACCTCAGTGACTTTAGCTTGGTTGATCCCCAAGCCCTCGGCCTCTGCTTCCTCAGTGGAAGACATGTCGGTGCGGTTGAGGAGATACTTGAAGTACTCCTTCCACTGTCTGAGGATGTTCTCCCCAGTCAAAGTCAGCAGATTAATTTGCATATGTGTGGCATCATTGTTTTTCTCTATGGATGTGTTACATGTATTGGCATTTCTATTCCTGAGCACACATTTTATTGTTTGAATCTACACACAGTACTAATATGTCTAAAATACAATATAATGATTGAAACTCAATACATGATGTTAAATGCCAACTGAATCATGCTGAAAGATCATGTGTAGTAAACAATAATAAAGTTTAATAGAAAAAGACTGGTGGGATGCTTTGGAAGTAATGGTGAGAAGGGCCTGAGGGAAGTCCCCAACAGCCGGCTCAATCTGAACAAGTTCAAACCAGATACCAATAGACACAATAGGAAAAGGTGGGACAGCCAGCTTGTCACAATGAGCCAAGAAGTGACAACAGTGTTTTCGGGGCATCCTGAGTAATCTGAAAAGAAAAGGGGCAGGGCAAACTGCCATGAAGGTGGGATTTGATGTACTAGATCATGTAAGACAGGGAAATTTCAGCTGTTTCCTAGTGCAACTCCGGAGCTTGACCCCTTGTAAATGGTAAATGGACTGTACTTGTATAGCGCCTTTCTAGTCTTTCTGACTACTCAAAGCGCTTTTACACTACATCACATTCACCCCATTCACACACATTCTTACACTGATGGCAGGGGCTAACTGCCCATCAGTACAAATTAGACTAACCAGTCACACTCACTCACACACCGAAGGCGCAGCTTCGGGAGCAGTTCAGGGTTCAGTATCTTGCTCAAGGATACTTCGACACATGGCCAGGGGAAGCCGGGATCGAACCGCCAACCTTCCGATTGGTGGACAACCGCTCTGCCACCAAGCCACAGCCGCCCGTAAAAAAAGAAAAAAGCTCTGTGCATCTCACTCTGTTGTCTCTGGTGATTCCTGAGTGTCTGTGACTCTGCTTCTGTTGTGTGTATGGAAGTGGAGGGGTGGAGATACACTTCTGGCCCGATCTGCTGCCTCCCCTTCCCCACTGTAAACAGTGTTTTCAGGGCACTGCTTTCCCCTCCTAAGGTGCCAGACAGTTTGCCAGAATTTCTCCGAGGCTGACTGATAGTCCTTCTCCGAGGCCTCACCGAACTCCCCCCAGACCCAGGTTTTTGCCTCTGCAACCACCCGGGCTGAAGCCCTCTTGGCCTGCCGATACCCATCTCTAGTCGTTATCTCTCAACCTCCCGCAAAAGCTCAGGCTCATTCCTTCCCAGCGAGGTGAAATTCCATGTCCCTAGCGGCAGATTCCAGCCATCTGTCAGACTGGACCAAACTAATACTTTCAATATTGAGGGGGGTCTGAGCGACCCCTCCCAACTTGGATTGATCCTCGTTTTTGCTGAAATCTGATTGGCTCAATGGCGCCGATCAAAGGAGTTTACTTTCTATCAGGTTTGTGTGAAGACAAGTGCAACAGAGGCGGTAAAGATGGTGAAAAGAAAGAAAGTGGAAAAATAAATGGGTGGTGCCGAAAAAATAAGACATTTTTTGGCACAAGAGGCAGCTAAATGCGCCAAATTAACTTTCCGTGGTGGAAAGGTTGCTGCAGCAGGTACAGAAGAGGCCGGACCCAGCAGCAGCAGGGACATGCCAGGTGCACTATTAGTAATACATTTATTATACACTGAAATTATTTATATATGCATTTATATATAGGCATACATATTATATATTTATTAAAATTATAATAAACAGTTTGCAATGTGTTATCACAAAAAGACAACATCGTTCTGTAAGCGTGGAATCTCTGTATGTCTGTATGTATATCAGCTGTTAAGGTCAGTGGAGGTGATGGAGAGGGACATTGTGATGATAACCCCAGTCATGCTGATGAGGAGGGAGAGAAGGACAGGGAGGAGGAACATGAGGAGCAGCAGGAGAAGGAGGAGCAGGAGGAGGAGGAGAAGGAGAAGAAGATTGGAACCAGAAAAAAAACCGTGACAGGGCTGGGTAAGCAATTATATTATGCATAGATAAATTAGAAAATGTATTATTTTGCTGTAGTGTAGTTTTTGATAATATTTTTTAAAAACATTGAGTATCTGAGTGTGTATGTATATGTGTGAGCATTTGTAACTATTTTAGCACTCTGACTGTACACATGACATGTTGGTATTTAGCAGTATACTGTGAATTAAGTGTTCCAGGTCAGGCGTCTTGTTCAGTGCAGTGGTGACTTGCTTACACAAACTGAGGAGGCAGTTGTCATTCTAAAGTTTCTTGAAGGTCTTCAGCATAATATGATTCTCTTTATACTACAAAAACACTATTAGTATTAAAATCACTGCAAAAAATAATTCTGCTCGCGCCCAAAGGGCGCCTGCATAAAAGGCCTCTCCATCTCAAAGTCCAGGGCTGAATTTCAGTCTCAGTACATCACTGCTTTGCGGTATACGTATGTTCCTGTAACGTGTGTGTAGACACCTATTTAAGTAATTTATGCACAACGTAGATAAACATAGGTCCATGTAACCTGTGCTTGACGCCCATATCAGTAATTTATGCAGAATGTGCTCCCTTGCGTTGTTGTTCGACATAATTGATGCCATCTTCCTGAATATGTACGAGAACCTTCATTCAGGGTCCCTTATTGGCCACGATCAGAAAAGCCACATTAAGATGTCCATTTTTGTTGTTTTAAGGTTTAGAAATATTTCGTGTTAATGCTACAAAACACGCATTTTAATGAAGTCTAAACAAGAAATATTTAAGACGTTATTTGCGCAAATGGCCTTCAAAAATGTTTCAGTCAGTAGCAGATTGAAAAGTAAGCTTGAGAGCATCTCTTCATCATTCTGCAGCTCAGCAGATGATGGTGCGGTGGTTTGAGTCTGCTTAGCGTTGCCAGATAGGAAATGTTGAACTATCATACCATAGGCTTAAAATTAACGTATTTTGAGGAAAATTATTGTACGCGAGTCATAACCAAGAGAACGAAAAATGTTTAAATTTACAAAACACTTATTTAAACAGCTTTTTGACACACCTACAAATCTACCCACATCTAGTTTGTTTTTTAAAAGCAGGCTGTGCTATGATGCGTGGAAGAAGATGTGTCTATAAGTTTATTAGTCTGAGAGTTATGTAATAGCCTCATATTACAAAATTAAAGTACAAGAAGTTTAGCCAAATATATTATCTTCTCTCGCCAAACTCTCTTCAGTCGAGCGGAGGAGCTTCACGCATAATGATCAAAATAGCGAGAAGAGATGCGTAAACACTGTAAATATAGACATATGTGTGGAAATTCATTTTAATCAGACAGCAAACTACTATTTGCAAGCATCACAAAATGATTATCGTACATTATGGCACTTTTGACACTATTGATTGTACATCGTACAGAGGGGGAAATTACTGCAACGATGAGTCTGCTGAGTGTTGACTTCATGCTATGTTCTTAACCTAGCTGGTGGGATGCCTTTGTTCAAAAGTAAATAAATTCCTTGGTTTGGTGTCAGCGCGGTCGTCCACCAATCGGAAGGCCAGTGGTTCGATCCCGGCTTCCCCCAGCCATGTCTCAAAGTATCCTTGAGCAAGATACTGAACCCCAAATTGCTCCCGAAGATGTGCCTTTGGTATGTGAGTGTGTAAGTCACTTTGGATAAAAGCGTCTGCTAAATGACTAAATGTAATGTAAATGTAAAAAACCTCAGGAGCCTGTTTGTCATCAGATACGTTGAACGTTTATAGCAGAGGCCTGAGCTCTTGACTCGGCAGCAGCAAACCACGAGTTAATGTTTGTGACTGTTACATTTACAGCCAAATATTGACAATACAGATTACATGTTTTCATTAGCAAGAAAAAAGTGTTTCTTATTGGCGTTCAATTAATTGAAATAATGGTTAAGAATCAAAAGCTGTAGCATGAATCTCATAGCTTGATTGAGTAAGTTAGAGAATATGTGGTATAGTAGAGAGCATTGGTGGAATGTAACTAAGTACATTTAGTATTTAGTACTTGTACTTTAACTTTTACTTATTTCCATGGCATTTTCTGCTGCTTAAGTAAGTGACTGATACTGAAGTGTTGATGTTTATTTAGCTATTTATTTTATTTTTATTTATTCTTTATTTTCTAAGTATTTCATTTCTAGAATTGGTTGATGTATATGTTAAATTATTTAACATAAAATTAAATATTCTAAAGTTATTTACTTAAGAAAGCAGCCTTCTGAGTGCCTTTGCACAGTGATATTAGTAAACAATCCACATAGAAAAGGTCTATTTTCATTCCAGCTCAAAACCATATTGGTAATCGGTGAATATTTCCCCTCTAAAATCGGTATCGGTCTCAAAAATCCCGAATCTGTTGGGCTCTAGTATTTAGAACTTTATTTTAGATTCTTAAAATTAATTTTGCCATCAGTGCTATAAAAACTGATCCAAGTTTTTTTTTTTTTTTTTGTCCTTAAGGACTCACAGTCGGTGCTGCAACAATCCTGCTCCTCTCCTCTTCAACAAAAATCCAGACAGGCTCTATGTAATTGACAAGGTTAGAACACCACCCGTCAGGTAGGGCTCTGGTATGCCTTGCCATATTTTGTTTTAATGGAACACTAGAATGTATTACTCCATTGGTGTGGTTTGTTTGAATAGGTGAGTACAGAAATACATTAGTCCTACTGGAAATTGTGGGATTTTCTTTTGCTTATGATAGCAAAGAACTTATTTCTCATTTCCTTGTATTGCACATAATTAGGTGAATAATATTACTTACTGCCAAAAAAGCTGCTCGTGTGGTAAACATGATCAGGTAACTTCCAAATCAGATGTGCTGACTAATTGTTATGATCTGAGATTTGAGCTTTTGTGATTCAGTGCACATCTGGGATAGATAGGGCATCCTCACCTATCAGAATGAACCACACCAAAGAAGTAATACTCTCCAGAGTTCTATTAAACCAAACAAAACAGCCCATCTTCCCCTCAATTGATTCACCAGAGCTGCAAGCTCTCCGCCTCAACCAGGCGCATCTCAGGTTAGAGAAAGACCTGTTGGTCTATGCTGTTAATGATAAGGGACCGAGCCGGTGGGTTGTCCCCACAAACCAAAGGGGGGTCATGTTAGCGCACGCGCATGATTCCCCTGTCGGGGGCAACCGGGGCTACAAAGCCACTCTCGGCACCCTCCAGCAGGTGGCTTACTGATCGACAATGGCCCGCGACACCAAGTCCTATGGCCAAGGGTGCTTGGTCTGTTGCCAGTTTCAGCCATCTCGACCACTGGACTGTACTCCACTCCAGAAAAGGGGGGTCACATTCCCCTGGTAACATCTTCAGGTCGACTGGGTCGGACCAGTCCCAAAGTCTTCACGAGGTAACAACTACCTCCTCACAGTCACATGCACATTCACAAAATGGGTCGAGTGTCTCCCTGCACCTAACAACACTGCGATGACCACCGCAGTCCTGGTGCTGAACCATGTGTTCAGTCGCTGGTGCCTACCCCTCTCGATCGACTCAGACCGAGGCACCCAATTCACCTCCAGCGTTGTGACGACCCTATATGACATCTTGGTAGTGGAAGTAAAATTCCACATCCCGTATCACCCTCAGTCATCCAGTCAAGTCGAATGTGCCAACCGCACCGTCACACACATGCTTAAAAAGTATGTGCACAGCAATGGCAAGGACTGGGATGTACAGCTCCCGCTGGTCCTAATGGCCATCAAATCCACCCCGCATTGCTCCACCGGAGTCTCACCTTTTGAGATGACGACGAGGAGGGAAATGACTCTTCCTTTGCACCTCTTGTATCACCCAGAGGACATCAGCGTCGCCACTGGTTACACGGCTCATCAGTACATGTCAGACTTGCACGACCACCTCCGAGCCACCCTTCGCCTGGGCTCAGGAGAACCTGGAAGCCAGTGCTAAAGGATCCAAGGCCTACTATGACAGGAAAGCGTCCCATTGCGAGTACCAAGTAGGAGATAAGGTCTTCTACTTCAGATTCACCAAGCCAGTAGGTGTCTCAAAGAAGTTCCTACCAAGCTGGTCAGGCCCCTTCGAGATTGTGGGGAAGCTATCACCGGTAGCTTACCAGATCAGAGTCTCGCGACCGAGGCAGCCACCAGCATACAAATGGGTCCATGCTAACCAGATAAAATCTCACAAGCCATGCCTACTCCCAGAGAGAGTGACACACCCTACTCCTAAAAGGGGGGAACAGCCTCACCCCCAAGGAGAAGGCCACACCTCCCAGTAGAGCCATGACATAGTTGCATGCTCCAACTCACCCGCCAGCATGCACTAACCCTTAACAACAAACCTTGGTCCATATAGTTACCCATTCGGTTCCCCTTAACACCTTGCATGCCTTAGAGTACCTGTCAGCAGTTGTCAAGGAAGAGCTAACCTATGTGAAGATAGTAAGGGATTTAATGCAAGATCTAGTTAGAGAAATAACCTCCTCATTCAACAGCTTGAGCACCAGAAGGATTCCAGCCTATCAGGAATAAGACGCAGATGGAAGTCTGGTCGGATTACTGTGGATGAAGTGAGTTATTACGTCTCTCACAGCATCTGAGAATCTCTTGCTTCTCTGTGTGTTTTTCTCTTTGCTTTAGAAATTACCGTGCTTGTGCTGACCACGCCGGTAACGTTAACTGCTAGTCTAGCTCTGTGGAGCTGACAGCGTGTTTGTAGCCAGCTCAGTAAACGCAGCTGCGGTATGTGAAAGCCCGCAGCAGCTGTTGCTGAGAACGCCACCGCCCTCAGCCACAGCGCCAGGATCTCTTGTTTCTTTCTGTGAGTTATCTCCCTCTTTCCTCTCCACTAACTCACATATCTTTACATGCAAATTTACACGCTCCAAACGGTGCTCAAATAACATGGTAGCATAGCACAGCTAAACTAACTGTAATAACAGCGAGCAGACCTGGCTGATCGCCATTTTGTTTGGACCTCCCCTTGTTCAGTTTCGCGGGCTGCCGTCATCTTGTTTCTTGGGGTCGCCTAGCAGCCCCTCCGCTCCCCCTCTATAGTCCCCCCCACACACACACATACACACACTCTGATTGGCTTGCTGATTGTAAATGCTTGCTTGTTTAGTTTAGACTATAGGGATTTTTTTTGCTGAAGTTATTGATTGTTAATCAATGATAAGGTTAAATAAATATTATTGTATATTTTAAAGAGCAGTTGCCTGTGGTTGTTGTGTGTATTTGTTGTGATAATAGCTGGTCGCGATAGCTAGTGCTTGGATTTACTCTTCACTGTCCATTATTAATGTACGGTAATATTCAATTATCAACATTTTAGGTGGACATCTACCTTTGAGACTGTTTTTCACGTTTGGTTATTAATTCCTGGATTCCAGGTGGTGCCCCGTAATTATTGATCTATATTAATAACTTAATAACATTAAGTTCCTTATTAATATTCAGAAATAATATTTGATATTTTATGTTAATAACCAAACCTACCCTACCTGAATCCCAAAATTGGTATATAATGAATGCCTAATTAACGTACACAAGCTTAACATAAAATAGAAACAGCACTTAAGCTGCCACTGCATACAGTTACATCACACAGAGTGCTTGAACACCACATTGTAAATATCATATATTCAGTATATATATTCATATATGCCAATCGGAAGATCAGCGGTTCAATCCCCCAGCCATGCGTCGAAGTATCCTTGAGCAAGATACTGAACCCCAAAATGCTCCCGAAGCTGCGCCTTCGGTATATGAATGTTCTCGCTTTGGATAAAATCGTCTGCTAAATGACTAAATGTAAATGTAAATATATTCATGCCAGATACTATATTTGTTGTGCACTTTTCATAGGTGGCGAAGGCCCCAACACCTGTGCTGCTGATAAGCAGGAACCCCTTCATCTTTGGAGTTAGATATGCAGAGAATACAAGGAAGACAAATATTTATGCAACAATGAATGGTTGGTATTAAACTACTTATACCGATATTGATACACAGACATTTTTGTCAGCTGCCTGTGATTATTTTGAGACATATTTTCAGTCAGAGTACATGCATATATTTGTATGGGAACAAGTACAACTTCCTTACACCCAAGCACATGCTCTTTAGTTCTGAGTCACTGAATTGTTGGATTAATGGATTTATTGAGATTATTAAAGGATCTCAGCCTATTACTTAACTACAGTCTAACCCCAAAGAGACCTTGTTGACAAGCTTTGTTTTAGCTTGATGTTACTGTATGTTGTGTGTCACTTTTAGTACAGAATCCACAGGGTGTTCTTCAGTTGCAGAATAACAATCTAATTATTCCGCCGTGCTTAACATTTAACAAAGTCCATTTTCCAGTTTCCATCGAAAACCAAACACTCTGCTCACTACATGACAAACAAACTTTTTAGCACCACAGCATTCAAAAACCGTTTGCCCTTCCGGGGTCAAACACCTGATGAAAACAGTGACTTCCTAACCTGAGCCCTTGATAGTAGCACAACGACATCCAATGTACACAAAGGAAATAATTACATTCTGGTTATTTCAACAACGTGTTTGGGTCTTGCGGACATTATATATTGTTAATTGTATTTATTCCTGTGTAATTTGTATTTATTGAGTTTTCTATTTATTTATTATTGTCTAATTATAAATGCTAAACCCTCAAAATCATTATAGTTGAACTTTTTAAAAGTCTGATATATGTAAGTAAACTCTTGCTTAAAGACAACTGCTGTTTCATCGCCATCATTATATTATTAATGGTATTGTTTTCAGTACTACAGCAGAACTTCTAAAGGTTCCTCAGGTAACCCTAAGAACGGGTTCTTCGAAGAACCTTTTCCTAAAGGTTCCTGAAAGTACCTCAAAATGTTCCTCCAGTTTCAAATTTGAGAACCTCCAAAAGTTCATCAAGGATACATGCATTGGCCGTACAGCAGTTTTTCAGGACCTACAGATCAATACACCTTTGCCATATGTGATGGATGCCGCTAACAGCAGAAACTGAACAGTTCCTAACTAGCTTTTTTTGCTCCTGTTTTGAGTATCTCCTTCTCTCATTTGGCTAATCTTTCTAAAAAAAAAAAGTAGGCATACTACAATACAGACACATTTTTTTACATAAAAAATGTAAAATATTTGATTGTAAACATGGCTACTGTGTGTGTGGTGTGTGTGTGTGTGTGTGTGTGTGTATGAAGTCATAGAAGCTGAACGATCCTGAATACATCACAATGGCCATTTTACCTGACCGGAACCTGTCAGAATTTTGAATTCAATTTTCAATTTCATAGCTCTTGCATGCCTGACAATCCCTGATAAAGTAAGACCCTAAATGCTGGCTCAGAGTCATTACTTCTACTTCTAATGTTCATATGCCAATGTGCCATAAATGTTGTCTTTCAATATGTGATCCTCCCACTGATACAGTACATACTGGAACATTACATCATCATCAATATAAAGCCGAATTCCTTGTTCAAGATAAGCCATTTAACATAATACATGGTTGCTCATACTTGTTGGTAACTCATCGTTATGCAGTGATGGCACAAACCTGTGAATGTGCACAGTGACGCCTAATGGTAGGACTGGTAACAGTACAAGCAGACAGATTTGGAAATGATTGTAACTCATTGAAATTAAAGTAGAAATTGAAAGGGATAAACAGTGGATCATCATGATAAAGTGAACTGAAGGCACTCAATGTGAACCATAGCGTAACCTAATATTTTGGTTTGTGTGCTCCACAAACTATTCAGCTGGGAACAAAAATCGTGCCTCATACTTCCTTTCTGACATCCCTATTAGACAATAATGGAACAACCTGTTGGTTGAGACAGGTATTTGCGTGTTAAGACGCCAAACCATAAAATCTGTAATATCTATGAGCCCCAGGAAAATCAAAAATCGACCTGACTTGTTAACGCGTCAATTTTTGTTGTGTCAACGCGTAAAATATATAGCATGTTTATATAACCAAATTCTACGTGTTAAAGCTAGAGTGGAGGACTTTTACACATAAATGAACGTCCATTACATTCAAGCCCTTGCCAAAGGAGTTCACACAATGATGATTAATCTTTAATCTCTCTGTATATTGCAGTATTTAGAGTTTTGAAATCTGGTGTCTGTGGCGACATTCCCGCATTCGTCCCGCCACATTATCTTATTAATAAGAGAACAAATGTGTACATACTTCTATGCTTCTGTATGCATAATAACTGTTGTTACACTTTAGGCTGTGTTTTCTCGTTCATGCAAATAATAGGAATTCTGACAAACCAGGTTTGTAACAATCAACTGATAAGCTGTAAGAAGTAAACTGAACTAAAATGTATTCTTAAAAAGTAATAGTAAGATTGAGGGAAATATCTTGATATCGTTCTGCAATGGAGACAGTGTGAAAACTGGTTTTCAAGTAGACATGGTGTGAGAAAATTATTCCAATAAAACAACACCTTTTACAAAATACATCTGCAAGTTAGATGTTAGAGAAAGGAAGTAGCTGTTGAAATATGATATGGTAAAACTATTAAGTCACATAGTCCACCGGGTAACGTGGGAATAAAAAAGAAACTAGTCTATAATTAGTGACTGCTGCTGCACAGCATGAATGTGCGCTGTCTTGCCTGCAGGTGGTGGTGTGTTTCCAGAGAGCAGCAACCATCTATCTGATCCCAAAAAGAAGAAAGTCCACGGTGTTTTCCTGGGTGGTTGGCCTGCAGTGGATCTAGCCTGTCAAAACTGCATTGGAGCGAGAGCAACGTGGATGAAGTCAGTGAAATGTGCGTTAAATGTTGTTGTTATATCATTAAGTGTCAAATATATCGGATTACGATATAAACTGAGGTGCGTATAACCCATAGCTAACGTTAATAACAATAGTTCTTTGACTAAGTTAGTTCGCTATTAGCAAGGCTAACGTTACATCAGTAACCTACAAGAAGGCATATGATCGTTAATGTAAGACAATGTTGGCTAAAGTGAAAAACAAACACACTTTCAACGTATGGTAAATTAGTCAAGCATTCGTTAGTAACATTACGTTACTGTTACAGTGAACTGACTTCAAAGTAGCATATGGAAGACACAAGTGTGTCTTTTTGGCTGTAAAAAACGAACTTAATGTGATATTAACCTCCCATAAACGGTTCGTTGAACGTTAATTTATCACTGTTAACATACGACTAAATACAGCTCGTTATGAACCTAGTTAATAACAACAACAACGAGGTTAGCATAATACTGTGATTTGATTGGTATGTCGGAATATTAAACTTACGTTACTTAACAGTTAACGTTAACGTTGAGTCTTCTTTATCTCTAACTTACTTGAGACATGTAGTTTCATTTAACGTTGGTTCCTCAGTTATTCTCTGTTAGATGGTCAGAGGCCTGTACTACGAAGCAGGATTTTAGCTTAGCGAGGTTCAGTTTTGTTTATACTCTCGCGAGTAGGCACAGAGGCGTTTATGCTCAACGCTGTCCGTAAACCTAAAGTTGCGTTTTCAGTCCTACGACGGTGGTTCACTTCTTACCGGGGTAGAAAGCCATTGGAACTTGTACTGAACACCTAACCTGGTATATATAGGCTACTGACCAATCAGTTCTCTAGGAAAATGGCATCACCATTCATAGAAGATCCGTTGGAACTAGGTGCACGTAATGAAAAATAATGAAAAAATAAAAGCTTGGTGGTGGAGAGGATCTCTTAGGAGGGCAAGAATGTTCCAAAACCCTTGTGCTTTACCCATATCATCCTACAACAGAGACTGATGGAAGCACTAAATCCTTGTGCTTTTATTAGATATTAAAGTAAGCCTACTTATTCCTTTGAATGATGTTTTTATATTTTGTTTTATTTGCTCCCAAGTCAGTTTTACACTGGGTTGCAGCTCAAAGAATAAGGCTAAAATGATCATACATGCCATAAGAATACATCTAACCAGCACATATTGGTAATGGAATACACAAATCATCCTACCTTCCTGTAGTTTTTTTATTACATTTGTTTAGGTTTATTTTGATTCTTAACTACTGAGTTACATTATACTTTATTCTTGACCCTGCACTTAAGTCTTGCACTGTTGTCTTTAAATGTTATTCTTGGTGTTTTATTTAGGGTTTTTAATCATCCATTGTGTTTTATTACTGTTTTATTCCCTATGCCTTCCTGATTATTCACTGTGTATTGTATTGTTTTGTTTTGTGCAAAGCATTTCGTAACGCTGGTTTTGATAAGTGCTATACAAATAAACTTTATTATTATTTTAATTGTAATTATAGTCAGATCACATGCCCTAATGATGGGGCCGTGATATTATAAGCCTATTAATTAATTTACATGTTCACACAGTAGGTCATTTTTTTTTACCAGCTGTCCTTCCTGCATTTTGCAGCTGTGTTGCTTTTAGTCTGGATTAAAGTGTAGGCCCTGATCACACACGAAACTCGGGGAAAAGTACCCCCTTCTCAGAAATGAAAAAGAAGCGTACAGTTTTTGCAGAGGTGCTTTTACTTGGTGTTTCCTGCTCAATTCTGCATACATCTGATATACCAAATGGTCCTTCAAATCAATAATAGCTCAAATTCTGGTTAAATCTCACATTGTTTGTTTGCCATTGCTGTCAGGTATGTTTGTTGGTGTAATGTTAACGTTAGGATGGCAGGAATATCAACCTGCCATAGAAAATGTTGAATTCTTAATTGCTTTACAATGTGTAATATGTACGCCAAAACTAAATGTGTGACCACCATTACAATTTATGAATAGTTTGAGTAGGTAACGTTAAGAGTTTGGTGAGATGGTTTGTCCCTACAGGTGGACAGCAGAGTGGCAACAAATTGCAACATTTTAGACTTTTTTTTAACAATAGTTGTCACCATTAGATAACATTCACCATAACTAACTAAAATTAAGATGTTTTAGCCTAATACTTGATTACAGAAAATTGGTAGTCGATGAATCGTTACAGATGTTTAATCAAGCAAGAATGGCAAATAGTCTCTGATACCCACATATATTTGGGTTTTGTGCTGTTGGCCGGACAAAACAAGACATTTGAAGACGTCACCATGAGCTTTTAACACTAGTGATAGACATTTTTCACTATATTTTTGACATTTCATAGACTAGTAAATGATTCATTTATTAATAAAAAAAATGTGTAGTAATCGATAATGAAAATAAGAGTTGCATCCCTATGTGCTGTTAAACTGTTTTAACATCATTATTTCTTATAGCTTGACGTCACTCAGTAGGGGCTGTCTGCAGCTATGAAAGTCTTCAAAAGTACCTAATTACATAATGATAAACTCTGTAAGCTGTAAAGGGGTGCAGAGTACAGCTGAGCGTATGTTTTCTGAAGTGTTAAATTTAACCTTATAAAACCTACAACTATTGACTGTAGGTCTGGAAATATAGAGATTTGAATACCCTCTGTAACTACTGGTGACTGTCTAAACTACTCAATTACTCTTTTAGACTGTTTCTTTCTGTTTTGATCTGTTTGAAGATAGTCCTATTTACTTTTGTACTGCTTGTTTAATTCAACAGGTGCTGTTCAGGTTTCTCAACTGACTGAGACTTAAACGGGCCTGGAGAGAAATCCACTGTTCCCCTCCCAAACTCTTGTTCCTGACCCTCTCTGAAACACATTTCTCACCATGAATGAAGTTTATATAGTCAGAGAGGGCTGGCTCCACAAAAGAGGTAAGGTGAATATGGATCAGTAAGGTGTTATCATGCTGATAATTCACAGTGAAGGAAAGGCATGGCACTACAAGTGTTATGAGTGGAAACTGTTTGGCTCAATTTGAAAAACATCTAGAAGTATTAACTAGATGTCAATCAGATTTAAAGGTGGGGTATTAGGGCTGGGTGGTATATTGATTTTTTGCAGTATATTGATATACTGTACTTTGAAACGAGATATAATACCGTTTATATCAATATAGTTTGATTTGGTGTTAAAATTTCCTTCTTAACCCATTTGTTCTGTAAAGATGTGCCAGTGTTTGCATCTCTCCTGTCTCACAATTCAGCCCCACTCTCTGTCTGCACACAAGATATAGTCCCGGTTGCAACAGTGGTACAAGAAGGCTTAAAAAATCATTGACCCAAAATTTCAGTTGCCCATTCACAACTACTTTGCAAAAGAAGCGTGCCTGAAATGTGCATTTAGGTCATAACCTTACTGACTGGCTCGCAAGTGACTAATTTCGTCACATTGAAGTTTTCATTGTTTCTGCTGGTCTCCTCTGAGGGTTATTACATATTTTAGTCATTCAAGAAGTATGTAGATAAGTTTAGGTTGCAGTACATTAGTCCGTGAAATGCCGTGTCTTCTACTCTTCCAACAGAGTTGGCCCAGATTGTAAACAGCTAGCTAGGGAACAGCTAACTTTATGAGTGGAGGGAAATAATCACAAAAGGAAATGCTATCAATCATCTGATCACTCTGATTGCTCTTCCACAAGCCCCACAGCTCCTAAGCGTATTTGGGAGACCTCTGGTTTTAGGCAATTTTATTTGACATTAGTCGGATTCGAAGCTGCTAACTAGCTAGCTGTTCACTGTCTGTAGCAACTCTGCTGTGAAGAGTACACAAAGACGCCGTAGAAATGTTACATAAAGAGGGACTTTATTTATTTTCTGTGACAGCAAACACTCCACACAGCTGTCTTGTAACTATTATTTTGCAACCTGATGCAATAAGGTGCAGTTAGAGTTTTTTTTAATTGCTAAGAAGCGTTTGCCAATTCTTAAAATACTTTTTCTAAACTGTTAACACAGCAACACACTTACATCACACAATTAGCCAAATAGTTAATTTTCTGCCCAAAACCACATTTTCTTAAAAAACTATACAAACTCTAAATTTGAAAATGCAAAAAAACTTTTTCAATACACAGTAACTCCATCAAAACACTGCAAACCCATTTCAAAATCGAATCATTTGGTCAAAACTCAAGCACTTGTTTTCTATCCAAAATGAACACATGGTCAGTCATAGTGCAATGACTGTCAAAATACTAACAGTTGGTGGCATTAAAAAAAACTGCATTGTCATGTTTCAGCTCTATCTGTATAGAACGTACAGAATGAAATCATTTTTTTTTTATTATTCATTCAGCTGTGTGTGTGTGTGTATTCATGGTGCATTAGATAGTATATTGTACACATACTATCTAAATGTGAGTCATCAATAGAATGTACAACTGAAAATAAAAACAGTAAGTGACAGATTTGCTGCAGTAAAGGCTTTATTAGCAATATGAAATAGCTGTCAGTGATCAACAAAACGGAACAAAAAAGACAAACATATATGGGCTTTGGTTGTATAAATGTGCAAAAATAAAACAAAAAGGATAAAAAGGCCCAGAAAAAATCCTGTTCTAATCTATACAATCTTCAGCATTTGGCCACATGTTCTCGTCTACAGCACATCATATTTTGTCTCTCGCTATACACCTTGGATAGAAACACTTAGCATGCCTTATCCACCCCTGACAGTCTTCAATTGAGATGTCTCTGCACCAAGCATCCATGGCATCCAGAAGGGTCATTTGGTCATGTAGCCGATGATCATATACTTTCCACCTCCAAGCAGAAAAAAAAATTCCTGAATAGGGTTGAGGAATGGAGGTGCGGAGGAAGAAAAAGGGAAGCCAATATTGGATGTGCTCCAAACCAGTTTGTGATTGCATGTGAATGGTGGAATGCTACATTGTCCCATGTAATCACAAATGTCCTCATGTTTCCGCCCACCTGTTCTGCTTCTGGCACCAGTTGTTGGTGGAGGTCATCCAAAAACAAAAGAAGGCGCTGTGTGTTTTCTGCAGGACCAAACCAGCACTTGAGATTGCAGCACACATTGTGATGTTTGCTTCTCTCTGACCCGGCACATCAACGGTGGCCCTTTTCCCAATTACATTTCTTCCTCGTCTACGTGTTTTTGCCAGGTTAAACCCTGCCTTGTCTACATAAATGAATTCATGCAGTGTCTGATTAGCCTCCAAATCCATAATTCTCTGAAAGAAAAATCAAACAATTTTTACATAAATGCTTTCCACTATGTGGGTATGTTTACTTGTAGAGTAGTTATAGAGAATAGTGAAAAAAAAAGAAGATAATATGAAATAGTCACTGTAGAATCAGACATGGTGTATAGACATCATACCTGGATGTATTGGTGCTGGAGTTCCTTGACCCGATCACTGTTTCTCTCCAAGGGAACCGTGTACAGCTGTTTCATCCGAATTCTGTGTTTGGTCCGAGCAATGGTAGACAAGCCGATGCTTTCCACATTCTGGAATACCAGGTTGTCCTCTACAACTCTGGTCTGAATTTCTCTCCGTTTTATTGCATTGCCAGCAATGACCCATCCTACAATGGCATGTTCTTGGTCTTCACTAAGAAGCTTTCTTCTTCCCCCAGAGCGAGGAAGTCGTTGTGTCCTTTAGAAGAACAATAATACAACATATCTGTATTTGTAACTCCTGGTGGCCAGCAGTTACTGTAATACAGTAAATAACAACTGCATTGATAGCCCTCATGAAATACATGAATTACCTGGTGGTTTGTTGAAATATCCGGATAATGGAAGCATGCCTTTTTATTGTGTATGTCCATGTAATGTAAAGTCTTCAACACCTGGCTATGTCTCTGATTGAAATTGGAATCAGCTGTTTCTTACTCTAATGATCAGTTAATTTAAAAATGCTTATCAGCTGTTTGAATATTTTTTTTAAATATTTGTTCCAAAACTTTTGAGCTGATATTATTGCAGAAGTAGAGACCTTATACTCTATGGTTTGGAACATTAGGTCTTAATTTTTGGCATGTTGCGTTTAAGCATTTGTAAAAAAGACTATAAAGATCTATGATTTTGGTATTGGGTGTGCTTATATGTAAAGAAAATGTAGGCATTCTAGAAACGTGTTAATTGACTGCATTTTGTGTGAAAACAACATGAATTGTGTTAATGGTATGGTCACAACGGACAGATGTGCTAATTGTGTTTAGAGTTTTGAAAATGTGGTTTCACTGTGAAAATACTTCACTATAAGTAAAAGTTCTGCAGTAATGTAAATGGACTGTACTTTTTACCAGTAGAATGATACCTGTCAGTGTTTTATTATTATATATGATGCTTCTGGATAATATTAATGTAACAGTAATTAGGGATACAACGATTATAGATTTTGTTGGTACGATTATAGTCTGAGAAATAATCACGGTTTCACAATTATTATTCATTTATTTTACAAAACTACTTATGTATAAAACCACATGAACACTTTAGATTTTAGGTTTAGGTTATTTATTGCTACCTTTTGAAATAGAAAGAACACAGTAGCCAAAAACTACAGCTCAAAATAATAATCAAAATCTACATTCCTTTTGGACCTGGGGTAGAGAACTTTGAATTAAAGGTAAAAAAAAATATCTTGCTGGCTTTTGACTTAGACAGAATAGCTGCCCTTTGAAACAGAAATAAAACAGAATAGTGAAAATACATAAAAATAAACATATCTCTAAAACTAATATTAACTTTATCCTTGTTAATTGTTACTGAGGGGAATAAACTGAACTGTTATTGTCATTAATATGTATTAATTTTAATAATCTTTTTAATAATTCATTTCATTTTACATGTGGCTTGAGAAAAGCATGTCTATTATATTGGTTTGTAAGTTTTAGTAAAAATTATGGAAATAAATCATGTTATAAGCTAGGGGGCGCTATTACACATCTTCTGAAAAAGTGCCGAATCTCCAGATCAAAACAGACGAAGAAGCAGAAACAAACTATCTCATATGCAAGCAGATACATAGTAACATAACGCGATCATCAAGGTTAAACTGCATCTAAATCAAAACGTCCTAATGTTACTGAATAAAATGCCGGGACGAGCTACAGGACTGTGAAGCTTTGGGGAGCAGATGGACTCAATCTACTCCATCTGTGTTTGATCATCGCTCTGAATCTGATCTGTACGTAGTCTTTGACAAAAACATGATTTTCTCAGCTTTATGCTCAAAATGTTGCTTTTTTTACGAAACGGGCCCACATTCAAGTGTTGAACAAAAAGGAATGCATTAAGCTAGAATAAAATGGATTGTTATGTTTCAAACCAGAGACTCCGTTCTTTCTTTCTATGTATCACATGTTCAGATATTCATACAATATTCAACGCAATGTTTCATTAAGTAACTTGCTACGTAATTTAACTCAGTTGTTATGTATTACCTTTGCCTGAGCGTGCAAAGCTGAGTGCTGATCCCGCAGGTGCTGCATCACATTTTAATGTATTCGCTCCTTTAGCAGAAACTATTTTACGGCACGTTTTGCACACAGGTGATCCGTCATCTTTAATGACACCCTGGACATTCTTGGTATACCCAAAATGCTCCCACACTGCTGACTTCAAGCGTTTCTTTGGTGGAGATAAAGCGTCACTGTTCGGTCCCTCTGCCATAGTTAATCTAGTAAAGTAGTAGCCTCCGTGTCTACAATAACCACGTCACTTAAACTGGCGCGCTGCTGGTGTAACCTTGTTTTCATTCCGTGCAACAGAAACACGTGGTGTGGCGGAACCTTTGCGATTAATTAACCGTGACGTTTTTAAGCGCGGTTAATCGTGAAACCGGTTAATCGCTCCATCCCTAACAGTAATGTATATGTTGCATTTTACTGCTGAAGATGTAGAAGGTTGAGCTAATTTGAACTATTTTATATACTGTTGAGTAGTTTAATCTACAGCAGTGCCTCACATTCTACAAGATTGGAGAATTTACTTTATTTTAGAGAAAATGTGTATATTGAGATATATAGGGCTTCACCCTCTAAGAACTGTCGCTATTGGGTTTATCCCCTCGCGCATGCACAGTCGTGAATATTTTCTTTCGCGCCCTTGTGCTCTGCACGGGCCTCAATCTGGTCCGCAACCATGGTATATAATACCTGCGGGACCTGAGTTCTGCTCCCTCTTTTTCTTCAGCGTTTCAGGAGGACGACGATGTTGACGGTGGCTGGGCTAAACCTGTTAGCTTCACTGTGTAAGAGGCTTTAGACCTTTTGGAACCTGCAGGCTTGGAGGAGAGACACTATGCAGGGCAAGAGTCCTGGCTCTTCCATCTTCCCATTGGAAGTTTTGGAATATGATGGCGGGAAGGAGGCTGTGTTAGTATCCGCTCTTCCTCCTTCTCTGCCGGCTGGCAATCTCCCCACCAGCGGCGCTCTCTTCTGGAACTTCCCGGACATCATCAAGAGAGCTGCTGCTCGCAAGGAGGTTCATCTGCCAGCTCAACCACCTGCGCCTACCCCCAGGGCCGTGATGGGAGACATTTACCGCCCGGAGCAGGAGACCAGGCATCTTCCGCTGTGGCCATGTTTTCCCGCGCTTCGGCCATTTTTATTGGAAGCAGCGATTGAGCCTGGGAAACTGAAATATCCAGTGGCTCTTTATGATCCCTTCACCAGGGTGGAGGGAGATACGGAGCATGGGTTTCCTGCTGTTCCCCCGCTGGAACCGAGTCTGGCGGCCATCTCGCTTCCTAAAGCAAACGTTTTCGGCAGCCTACGCAGCCTTCCCCTTCTAACCAAATCACCGCCTGCCTCATGGACCGTGCTCATCAGTGTGCCGCTCAGACAGCAGCGGCCATCAATAACATCTTGCTGCTCACTTCATCCCTGTCATCAATTGCAGCTCAGCCAGGAGCCCTCCCCCCGGAGCTGGCGAGTGAGATTGGCACGGCAACAGCGGCTGTCCTGATGCTCTCCACGGCTGCAGCGATGGCGCAGGCGAGAATCATGCTGTGGGTGACAATGCTGCAGCGCAACATTTGGCTCCACATGTCTCAGCTTCCTGAGCTGATCAGAAAAGGCAGCCCTCTTCAACAAATCCATAATGAGGTGACCGTTTCACATGCTCACGTACTGGAGAGTGTGCGTCAGGCGTCCAGAGGAGTCCAGTTTCAGTACAACCGTTATTCTCTGGCTCCACACACCTCCAAATATGTGGTAAAGGCAGTGGAACCATTACGCAGGGATCAGAGTTTTATTTTATCAGGACAATCTGATTGTGAGGGTGTCCTCCAGGGTGAGTGCAGAGCTCCACACGGTGGAGCTGATTAAACACCTGTCACTGCTGGGTTTTGCCATAAACTTGCGAAAGAGCTCCCTGCTTCCCTCCCAAAAGATAATCTAGCTGGGAGTGTGTCTGGATTCATTCAGCACGAGAGCAAAGCTTTCCCCATCGAGGCTGGTAGTGCTCAGCTCTCTCCTGCTGCGCATCACGCTTCACAAAGTGGTCACGCCTCTGTCTGTGATGCGCCTGCTGTGCATGATGTCAGCCAGCCATGTCGTGGTTCCTCTGGGTCTTCTTCACATGAGAAAACTACAGAGATGGTTTGGCCAGCTCCGCATCGACCTGATTCGTCACAAGAGACGCTTGATAACTGTCCCTCACTCCCTGCAGTCAGACCTGTAATATTGGAAAACTCCTCACGTTCTGACAGCGGGGGTTCCCCTCGGGAGAGTTATGTCACACAGACGCGTCTCTCTTCGGGTGGGGAGGAATGTGTCAGGTCTCAAATTGTGGGAGGAAAGTGACCAGAGCCTCCATCTCACCACATAAACTGCCTGGAGCTGTGTAGAAGTCCCTTTCAAAACAAGTGGAATTCAAACGTTGTGGGACAAGTTCGAGAGAACGAAGACGGATCGTTTGCCTCGCGAGGCAATGCACAGTGGTTCTCCCCCACTGGGAGTGAATGCCTTTTCCCTCAAACTGTGGGTCCCCCTGATCCCTTGCCTTTTAGGGCACATTCAGGAGGAGAAATTAGCGGTCATTCTGGTGGCCCCAGAACGCATTATCCACTAACACAAATTCCTCTCAAATTATTGTCCTTAAAGACAGCATTGCTCTTAGCCCTGACTTCTGCGAAAAGAGTAAGCGATTTGTGTGTGCTCTCAGTCGCTCCATTGTCTCATTATCCGATAGGACTGGACTTTGAGGCAGAATCCTGTCTTCATGCCCAAAGTCATACCCGAGAGTTATTTCCATGGAGGGGTTTTTCCCTCCCCCTCACAGGAATGGCATGGAAGAAACATCACATCGCCTCTGTGCAGTGTCACTGCAAAGCAGTTTTCAGACAGACGTAGCAGCTGTTTGTGCATTATAGAGCATTCTCAAGGAAAGCCTCTACGAAAACAGTGTTTATCTCACTGGCTGTGTGAAGCTATCATGCAGGCATATGTCGCAGCAGGGGAAGACCCCCTGTCTGGTATTCGTGCCCACTCTACCAGAGCTTTGTCCTCCTCTACAGCTCGGAGCGGATGGCTGTGGAAGACAGCGGCAACATGGGCTTCACCATGTCCTTTTATTCGGTTCTACCTGTGTGATACGCCAGGGTTCTCCCTGACTCATTCAGTATTGAATGTGCTTGACAACCAGAGACACACTGTGAACTCTGGGCATGTTATGCGCACACAGTCATCTCTGTGGAGAGCTAATACATGCACTGCAACCTGTCACATTCTGAGGCTCTCGCCTAACTTGTACGAGCCTCGGGTCTGTTAACAGTGCGCAACAGACGACCACACTGCTCTTCCAACACAAGTTCAATGTGTGTGATTGTGTGTGCCTGCGCTCGCTGTGCGCACCCACGAGCCATGCCATATCCTCCCCTTCTCACACCCCATCCTCTCGCAACAGGAGGTGTGTTATGTGAGTGGAACATAACACACGTTGCCATGGTGCATCTTATATTTTTTGTGTGCTTACGGTGCCTGTGAACTGGTGTGTTGGTGCTTGTGGACTCTGGTTGTCCAGTGGCGCATTGACTACATCCAGCTTCGCCCTTATTCCAGTAGTGACAGCTCTTAGAGGGCAAAGCCCATACGAAATAGAACATTGGTTACGTATCGTAAATCCTTGATTTTGTAGTGTAGGCCTCTAAGATGTGGGCCCCACTGGCTCCAGTTATGTCAGCTGAAGAGAAAAGCTGGCTTATTTGTGAGCAGAACTCAGGTCCCGCAGGTATTATATACCATGGTTGCGGACCTGAGTGTGGTCCGCACTTCACTACTGCGTAGGCCTGTCGCGATAGTCAATAAATCAATGAATCGCACGATTAAAAAAAAAAAAAAAAAAGTCGATAATTTCCATTTGCATACTTGTTTGTTTTCCTCGTCTCTCTCTCTCTACCAAAGTGACTGGATGACAACTCTCAGTTCCTTAGCGTAGGAGGAGTGAACCCTCTTGTCAGTCACATGGTCTTTGTGTGGGAAGGCGGGAGTGCTTGAGGGGACTGTCAGGAAGAGAGAGAAGACGAAAAAGATGTAATTGGTTTCAAAGCCAAACGCGACAGCTGCAGTGTGGGAGCACTTCGGAATCAAACCTGGGGTGAACCACTTAATCTGAGCGAGTCGGTATGTCGCATTTGTGGTAAAACAGTAGAAACTAAAAGTGGTAACAGCTGTGAAAAAAACTACAACAGACGGGGCTGTCTCACTGGGGTCTTTAGTCGACAAACAATGTACAAACAGGTCAGTGCAAAATGGTGTGCACTCACTGATCGTGTCGTTCGCTTAATTACGATTGTGTTATCATGACAGGCCTACTACTGCAGATGCACACGGGGATAAACCCAATAGCGACAGCTCCTAGAGGGCTACAACTATACTCATAGAATTTGGTGTTATGACGCGTAAGATATCGTGGCATAGCCTAAAATATCGAGATATTATTTATAAGCCAGTATTTTTTTTCAATTTCAGCAAATATCTCCTCATTATCCACTTGTTGTCCATTCAGTGTGTGTGCTGAAAAAAGAATCCAGTGTATGTACACAGCCCTGGCTCTGTAAATGTGAAACAAACAAAATGGCTCTGACCGAGCCACACAACACTATTCCAGCCATGATTTGTGTGTCTGTAACCTTAAATGACTTGCCCACAGACATTCAGCTTACTTTCTAGTTTGCCAAGATATGCTGTTGTTGTGATGTTAGCTATAGTAGCAGGAGAGTTGCGAGTATCCCTGTCTAGACCTCTCTGGCTGTTAGCTTTGCTGCAGCAACTGTATCGACAGTTTGCTAACCCACAATGTAGCTTAGCTACACCGCAACCTAGCTAACATTACTTAGATTACTTGTTGTGTTCGGTCTATATCCTGGTATTTGTCATGGTATTGGATTTCTCCAGGGCTCATCTTAAAATGCCAGTGATGTTCCCATTGATTGATTCAGAATTGCATCTCTTTTTGACCCAGGTGAATATATCAAAACATGGAGGCCCAGGTATTTCATCCTGAAGAGTGACGGTTCCTTCATCGGTTACAAGGAAAAACCTGATCTAAACGACCAGACTTCACCACCACTCAACAACTTTTCAGTGGCAGGTCAGTCTTCCAGGTGGTAAAACAACTCACAGAACAATGGCCTTTCCTTGATAACCATTGCTTTCTACTTTCCAAATCTATGACTTTAGTTGTTTTGAGTTTCATACCGTTATTACAATATACCAAATATACTAAGTAGCTTCCTCTAAAACACCAGTCTTAATTGTGCTTTTCACAGAATGCCAGTTAATGAAGGCTGAAAGACCCCGGCCCAACACATTTGTCATCCGTTGCTTACAGTGGACCACTGTCATTGAACGCACCTTTCACGTGGACAGCAATAACGAGAGGTAAGAAAAGGGTGAAATATTATATCAAGCAAGCTGCCATTTCTCGCTTGTCATGGCGAAAACGTTTGAAGTGATGTCCATAATGGCATTCAGTGGCCTCTGTTTGTAAATGACTCTCCAAAACTTGGTATGTTTTGATATAATGCCTGACAATTTATGGGATATTTGCCTCTCAGAGAGGAGTGGATGCGGGCGATCCAATCTGTTGCAAATAGTCTGAAGATAAGAGAACAGGAGGAGGAACCAATGGATGCACTGGGTTCACCTAGCGAAAACAGCCTGGAGGAGATGGAGGTGGCTATGTCCAAGAGCTGCACCAAAGTGGTGAGAGGATCAGTTGTTGGGGACATAGAATATAATGAGCTCAAGTTTGATCTGTTTCCGAAAGATTATGAATGTAATAACATTTTGACAATGTTTCGTTTTTTTCCTTTCAAGGTCATTTGAACCCAGAGAAGCTTTTATCCCGTTTTACATTATATTCATAAAAAAGTAAATTTTGATAAGTGGAACATTTTGGTTTTAATCGGTACTAGAGTATGTAGCCAGCTAAGCAGAACAGTGGGTCCATTGGCTGCCTCATGTTGCCCGGTTGCATGCATTATAGAGAGACTATTAGAGAGTGCTTCTTGGTTTTATATTCTTCTCCTAAACCTCTTTTACTTTTTTCTGTGAGGTTGCTTGTTTCAACATGTTAAATACCACCTGTATATGAGGAAGTGTGGATTCATGAGTTTCGATCATTAGCATAATCGACACCCCAAACTGCTACTATATAAGGCTATTTGTTCTGCTCTATTTGTTGTAAAGTTTCATTCCCATAAATGTTACCAAAGAGTAAAAATAACTATACACTGCATGGTTTGAAGTCCTGCTGTCAGACATCAGTAGACAAAAGCATAATATATGACGCTTTTCCATTACCAGTACCAGCTCAACTCGACTCGCCTCGTCTCGGCTCGGCTCGCTTTTCGCTCCGTTTTCCATTGCAGATAGTACCTCCACAATAGTACCTGGTTGTCATAGCGATGCCGCAGGAAACTGCCGTGATGTAATCTTCTGCGTGACACACACCCGCTACCCACGCACACAGGATCTCGCTGGATCCTCTCCTCGTCAACCAAACAAAGGAAAGTCTGCACCTCCTCGTTTGACCACAGCGTATTCTTCCGAGTTGCCATAATAATAATGGGTATATCAGGCAATCTCTGGCCAAACTATTTAAAAATGGCGGGGTTATTCAGGATACTCATGCAGTGATGACGCAGTGAATAGTGACGATTCTCTCTGACCAATCAGCAGTCTGCCGTGTTTTAGTATCGCCTCAGCTCGCTCAGCTGGTACTGTGTAGTGGAAAAGCGTCATATTTATCAGTTTCAGTAGTGGTATTAGGGGACCCGAAAAAAATTTGAAAGTATTACTACCGCTGTAGTACTCTATGTCATCACAGCAGGGTACTGTGACAGAAATAAAGCATGAATGGTTTCATATGACATTAGATACCAAAAAATGGCTTACTAATGCAAAGTGGTCCATGACTAAAATGGGACATGACATCACAGAGATGGACGAGAGAATACATTCCATTACAGGTGATGTTACACTTTTGGAGCAAGGTTTCCTGAACAGCGACCTGCATAAAGACTCTGAGGCAGCTGTGGAGTGAGATCATTTTTTTTTTAAAACTACTGTATCACTGATACATTTCAATTCAATTTTATTTATATAACCCAATATCACAAATCGCAATTTGCCTCAAAGGTATTTGTCATTGGTTTTTCTAAAATCCTAAAATGTCATACTGGGGTTTTATATTTTGAAGTAAATGGACATTTACTAATGTGTTGGACAGTACAATTGAAATGCCCTGTTTTTTCAGATAAGACGATTTTTTTAATTAGCTTTCAGCCACAACAACTCAGGTCGAGTTTTAACAGCATGCTTATGGCTAAGACTAGGAAACCATTAGTTGGCTCTTAGTCTTAGCCATAAGCATGCTGTTAATCCAGTTAATATGGAAGCAAGTTAGGGTCTTTAATATTTTGAGCTTGTGAAATGATGTTCACAGCTAGCAGTTGTACAGCCCATTATGGGCTGGGACGGTTCAGTGGTAAACCGCTTTAAACCCCCAAGCCAAACTGCCCTCCCCCTGCTCTTCTTTTGATTTTTTGCGCTGACGATCTCAGACCCGTGGTAGGCGTCACGTGACCGCGGTAACCGTCCCACCCTAGTGTGCATGTGAAAACAATTGGCATGCATGTATCTGAATGTGTGACTTTGTAAAGAAGTTTTATATGTGTAATTAAAATATGTGCAGGAATATTTTCAACAGTGAGATTTCACACAGTTTGAGAGACGGACTATCACTGAAGTTACAAGCTATATGGGTTACAAGCACGAATTTTGGCCCTGTTTTCTCTTTCCATCCATGGTTTTAACAGCACATGGTGATGACCGCACAATCAGGACATTTCAGCACATTTCCCACTGACCATCCAATCAGAGGAAGTCAAACTTACCAATCGGGGCAAAAGGTAGCTTGTTCTGGTTACTTCATCCATCTGTACTATGATGGAGTCAACATTGAGGAACCAGAGGGAGACGGGTCCAATTTGTTCTCAAGTGTTTTCTGGTAAGTAGAAGTCAGCCTCCCCTAACTGCTGACACTTTGAACGGTAGAAATACCGCTGACGCTAATTTTAGAAAAATGTATTTAACGTTACAAAAGAACCACTAGTTCAATTTTTGGCTAGCTTTAGTCTTTATACTGGCCTATCCAGTATAAAGATTAAACTGACAATCTGGCTAGTTTGTTGTTGAATGTGCATGTAGGCTATCTGTAAGTTAGAAACCAAAGGTTACACACACTAAACAATCTATCATAAATAACCTTTTTTTATGAGTGAGGTTTAATTAAACCTTGATTTACACATAACCTTTGCCCATATGATGCTGCTAATATTTAACAGTAGTGATCCACTTGTGTAATGCAAGCACAATAGTATAGATGCTTTATCTTAGGTATTGTAAGCGTGTTCTTTTATTTGCAGGACAGAAAACAAACTGAAACCTAATCCTTAAGTGATTTATTGTAATTAGAAGATCGAAAATTAACATGTACATGGATCTTTCTCAGTTCAGAAAACCGCAGTCTGCCATTCCAGTTATCTGCAGCCAACTTCCCCAAGATAGACAACCTGTCTTTAGGATTACACAGTATTTTAAATGAGAATGTGCTACTATCTGATTCGTCCAAACAAAACATTTGGGGGATGGGCCATGGATTTAGCCTTAGATCTCCCCATGTGGTGGCATTATCTTCCTCCAACCACATTGCCCTGTCCCAAGGTGACCTTTCCCCTACATGTGACCATTTTGTCTGACGGGGACGTTTTGCTCCATTGCAAATTTCTTTCTTATCTCTAAAGCACCTGTGAAACTTCCACTCTGTTAGCCCAAGGACGTTTTCAGCATATTCTGTTTCTTTGAGCACACACACAAGCATCAACAATTTATCAATCACTACTCCAAAGGAGCTGTTTAACTATTTTAATAACTGCATAAATATCTTAATCACAACAAGGCAAATTATTTCACCCTAACAGTATTCATATATTTGTTTTATGTTCTTTGACATTTTCGGCTGCAACTAACACTGCACTTTGGTTGGTAAGTAGAACAACAGTATATAGTATATTGTAACAACAGGCTACTTAACTTGACTGTGGATAACTGTTTAGCATCCTTTTCATTTTGTTAAGACAGATGCCATTCACACATGATTTACACTAGGCGATGCTTTATTGTATGTACTGTGCTGTAAAGACTGTTGCATATCCTCAAGTCCTAAGAGGCAATAATATATTGAAGGGATACAATTTTGCCTTGTTGACACCAAAGTCAGTATTATCACACAACTAAGCTTCTTGAGCTTTGAGGTTGGTTTTCTGACGTGAACTGAAAATTTCTTTCTTTCTCTCTCCTTCACCCTCCATCCACTCCTCTCGACCTCCTACTTCCCATCTGTAACTGCAAAACATCACTGTTGTCGACTCTGTGGCAACTCAGCAGTAAGTTCACACACATGAATGAAATACTAGCCTGAATTGCCACAGTGTGCCATGAAGATTTCTTATACACAGTTAATAAAGTGGTAGTGAAACACTGAGACTTATAAAACAGACCCACTGAGTAGATACATTTCATGACACCAGTGTGTTTTACATAAATCTAGCAACACATGGAAATGCAGTATTAATAGGGATATTTGGTAGTGATTATGATTTTACACTCTGTTCATGTGAAGACATTAAAAGCAGACATCTTATATGCCATGTTAGCTTTGGGTAGAAGTTGCTTAATTGGATTTCTTATATTGAAACAACAGTCCAATGTATGTTTCCATTTTGCCTTACAGGTGTGCTGCTGTCCATCTACACTTTTCTATCAAAGGGGGTCTCTGTCTTTGGAATTTTGAAAATTTTGCTGAGTGTAAACAAGTGTAAAATAAATAGACTATCGTTAACTTTTGCGATTAAATATGTAAGTAATAGTATCATTGAAATAGTATAAACATATATATTATAATAATCTTTCTGGTTTACTTCCTTGTTACCTTCTTGTCTTACCTATCTATAATATCTTCACAAGCTTAACAAAAATAAATTGAATAGATTTGAAATATATACATGTGAACTCTTTTCTGTGTTAATTGACCATTCCTAAGTGCTTTTGATTACTTAAAGCATGTATCTTCTGATCCTGGTACATTAACAGTAATCTTTTATCATTAATATTGTGATTTTGATAATAAAACATTACATGCTGGCATTGTAAAGAGAGTACTTCAAATTGCTAATCTTTAAGATTACAATAATTGTCAAGTTTTGAAAATGAAAAAACATTTGCATGTTGACTCCAGCATACTACAGCTGGACAACATAGTAACCAGAATGCGCTACTGCAACCTTATACCTTGACTTCCTCTGAATGGATGGTCAGTGGGCATCAGCCTTGCATAGATAGAACATTTGTGTGTCTGTCTCTCAGACTGTGTGAAACCTCAATGTTAAAAATATTCCTGCACATATTTTAATTACACATACACAAAATGTTTCTACAGCAGCAAAACCTTTTGACACATGCAAAAAATGTTTCTGCAGCTGCAAAACTTTTTTACAAAGTCACACATTCAGTTCTGGCCTGCAATATTTTTTCACATGCACGCAAAAGGTGATATTTGTATATCACATTTTGAGCATCCGAGCATCTCCAGCCTGTGAAATTATTTGTGAACACATTTCACAAGCTCAAAATATTAAAGACCCTAATAAGTGGACCTTGTTCATTTGGTAAATTTCTGATATTATTTATTTAAAGACCAAAGAACTTTGTTGAATTAGTTGCGTGACAACATCTTGAGTGAACCTTACCCAACAGTGTGCAGACAACTTATTTTTGCACATTTCAATTTCATACAAACTTTGCTGAAAATATTAGGAAAACATCTCAACCAACACCAGCACGATGCATAGTGTTCCTCAGTGCTGTGAAGGTACAGTATATGAGACACGTGACTTGTCAATAAAAGATCTGTGGCTCAATATTTATTTTCTGAGACATGAGTTGTTTTTTTTACAGAATTAGTTAAAATCCACATCCCTAATAAATTCTCACACATTACAGGCAATGACTGACTTTGAGTACCTAAAGCTGCTTGGGAAGGGGACGTTTGGGAAGGTAATTCTGGTCAAAGAGAAGTCCACCGGTGTGCATTATGCCATGAAAATACTACGCAAAGAGGTCATCATAGCCAAGGTAAGTAAGAGGTGGTGTGTGTGTGTGGGTGCGTAGACACATTTCGTTTAGCTACAGTACTCACTCATCTCATGCGGCCACTTCGCCGCCGCAAGGCACTTCTTACCTCCATACCTTTGTTACATGAATGCGAGGGCAGCAGAGCATCAGCATAGTACCGACAGCCTGATTACCAGCATGGCAATACTATGTCATACTGGACATTAGCATTTACAATATACCGTGACCATGATTCTCTCTGTAACCTTAGCCTTGTGGTTTTTGTTACCTATAACCTAACAATGTTTTAATAATTGTTAAACATTTATTGACATTGTTAGGGAGGGAGAGCGCGAGAGAGAAAGAGACTTTATTAGGCTATCGCTGCTCCTAATAGCAAATATTACAAATAAAAAATGTAATTCACTACTTAGTGAGAAATTTGGGTCTGTTCCGACAAAAATGTTTCACTGCGTGGACAAATTGCTATGGGAGGGTGGTTTTCCTACAGCCACTCTATTCTAAAATGTTTGCGATACAAACTGCAATATACTCTTTATTCAACTAGGGATAGTCCCCAGATTCAAAAATTGGGCAGATTTTATATTTATTGAGTTGGGGAAATCTTTGTGCACCGCTGTCTACAACAAGTGTTTACTTATTCATGCCTTATTGTGAATCTGGCATTAAATATAATACATCAAGTTATTTCTTTGTTTATGTAAAAAAAACATTTATTCTCAAACTGCTGTTTAGTAACATTACAGGATACCTGTCCATTTCTTGCCTTCCTACTGCACGTTACTCCATGTTTCTTGGCATCGATTGTCAATTCCTCCCTGGCGTGTTGCTGCACCTTCTCTTTTCATTCAAAATTCAGTGCCATAGGTATTTTCATGGGTTCACCTCACTCACAGATGCCACTTGGGTGTTAGAACTTAAGTGCTCCCCCAGTAGTACTGCTACTGTTGCTTATTCTGGGGAAGAGTGGCAGAATGAAATAAGAAACTACTATAATACTGTATTTCAGCTACATTCTTATACCCATGCTGTTCTCAGATTAAAGCAAAAATCATGTCAAACTTGATAGTTAGTTAGATGCCCTTTTCTCCTTTAAGTAAAGCTTTACATTTTATATTGCGTGTTTTCAGTGTTTCTGACAATAATGTGTTTTTTGACAGGATGAGGTGGCCCACACAGTTACAGAAAGCAGAGTGTTACAAAACACACGACACCCTTTCCTCACGGTAAGAAAACTTACACTGAGTCACTTACAAACACACACCTCTAGTTTGGCCTCTAGGAGAGCCAGATGGCCTACCGCCATCTTCACATTTCCCTTTGTCTAGCCATACAGCTACTGATTAGCTACACCTCCACTTGTGCTAATGTAACCTTAGCTTCACCACAAGCTAACTTGTATGGCCTCACCACCATTTTGAATTAACTGTCCTTTGTTCGACTCATTTTACGTCCAAGCAGCCATCCTGGACACGCGCACACACACACACACACACACACACACACACACACACATCTTTTGTCAGTAATTAAGTGTATTTACTTAATCTTCATATTATAGTGTATTATATATAATAGTGTATTTAGTTAGCACAAGTGTCGTGAAGCTAAGGAGTAGCTACATGGCTAGACAAAGGGAAATGTAAAGATGGCGGTGTTGGGCCTTGCATAGCTTAGCTAGACTGCCATGTGGGGAAACAAAGAACTGAGGCCTCTTGTCAAGGGTCAAGCCTAGCCCACGCCTGACAAAGGCCTTCAGGCAGTTGTTATTTTGCATAGAGGTGTGAAATGAAACTGAGACCTGACCTCAGACCTGACCTCGGGGCCAGCAGCCTTGTTTGAGTAGAGTTTCATCAGCTGTCCTCTCACCTGGTCAGCAGTCAGGCACACAGCAGAGGTTACAGGCGGGGGAGGGGGGGCCTCAATGTCAATGTGAAGAGGGCTGTTAGCCTGAGAGCCAATTGATGGGGGGGCAGTACTCTCCCAGGACTATGGGGCAGGGGGGAGCAGTTGACTCACAGGGGTCTGAGGGGGGGCAGCAGCTAAGTTAGAAGGGGGATGAGCAGGAGCCGGTGTGTCGAATCTGTTAAAGAACAGATTAAGTTCGTTGGCCCTGTCCAAGCTGCCTTCAATTCCTCTGCTGCCAGTCGGTCTGAAGCCAGTGATGCTCTTCATGCCGCTCCAGACCTCTCTCATGTTGTTCTGCTGGAGTTTCCACTCCAGCTTCCTCCTGTACTTCTCCTTGGCCTCCCTGATCTTTACCTTCAGGTAAGCCTGGATGGCCCTCACCTGCTCCCTATTACCATCTGTAAAGGCCCTCCTCTTGGCATTCAGGATGTCTTTGATGTCCTTTGTTAGCCACGGTTTATTGTTAGGATAACAATGAACCATTTTAGTTGGGACATTGCAGTCCACACAGAAGTTAATGTAGCCCGTGATGCACTCAGTGAGCCCGTCGATTTCCATGAGGCTCACAGAGTGCGTCCCAGTTTGTCACCTCAAAACATTCCTGGAGTGTCTCATAGGCGTCCTCTGACCATCTCCTCACTGTCCTTGTGATCAAAGGCTGCCTTTTAACCAGAGGCATATACCAGGGTTTGAGGTGAACCACGTTGTGGTCTGACCTGCCTGGGGGCGGGGGGGAGCTGTATGCATCCTTAACATTAGAATACAGCTAGTCCAATGTCCTCTCCTCTCTAGTAGGACAACTCACATACTGGGTGAAATTAGATCATTGTCGTTGAAACACTGACATGGTCGAAGTCGCCCGATATTAATATGAGGGCACTCGGGTGTTGAGTCTGGAGTTGTGCTATGGCGGAGTGAATGGCTTTGCACGCCGATACAGAGTTAGCAGAGGGGGGGATGTAAACAGCCACAACAATGGCATGTGAGAATTTGCGTGGCAGATAATATGGTCGTAGTCCCACAGCTAACAGTTCAATGTTAGCAGATACTCTGCTTGACAGTAACGTGACCAGGGTTACATCACCTGTTGTTAACCAGCAAAGCAAGCCCGCCGCCTTTCCGCTTACCGCTCCTGGTGTAATCCCTGTCTGCCCGAACAGTCTGAAAGCCGTTGATGGAAACATTATGATCCGGGGTGTCTTGGTGTAGCCATGTCTCCGAGAAGCACATCAAACTACACTCGCAGAAGTCCGTCTGACTTCGGGCTAACGTCGTTAGCTCGTCCATCTTTTTCGCCAGTGATCTCACGTTGCCCATTACAAGAGAAGGCAGACATGGCTTAAATCTACCTTCATCACACCTGACCTGACTTGGTGAAAGCATGTATAGAGATTCGATACCTGTATTATTTATTTATTTATTTTTTTCTAATGTGATCATTTTCTTCCTGCAGACACTGAAATATGCCTTCCAAACTCATGATCGACTCTGTTTTGTAATGGAATACGCAAACGGAGGCGAGGTGAGACCTTACATAACACACATGACAGTCATATGGACACTTATGTCACTTGATGTCAACAGCTTCAAACAGATCTTCTTTAATGGGTAAGTGTTTGAGTCCATCTACTCTTGTCTCCTTCAGCTCTTCTTCCACCTGTCACGGGAAAGATTGTTCACAGAAGACCGTGCCCGCTTCTATGGTTCCGAGATTGTGTCAGCGCTCGAGTACCTCCATTCACGTGATGTTGTTTACCGTGATCTGAAGGTGAGTACTTGTAATGGCCATCAGTTCTGAAATATACAATACCCCTACATGGTTTATATCATTGCTTCAGAGAAGATGATGTCATGAATTCTCATTTTAGATTTTACCAGGACATGTTTATCAGTTGAATAAAGAAGACTTCTTCAGTTGAATTAGAGTTTAAGCATTTTGAAGCATTTAATAGCAGTTGCACTCTTTATTGAATTCATTGATATATCAATCGAAGTTAAATTTCTTTTTGAAATGATCTGGAAAAGTTATTCTTACTTATCTTGTTTGTGGAATATGGCCAGTATTCAAGTTGAATGTAGATGAAAAGTAATTTTCGTGGGAGAACATACTCTCAATGTCAATGCACCTCTGAACCTGGGACTCACATAACTCCATTTACATACATTTTCAATTTATTTTTATCAGCTTTTCACAAAATTTTGAATTATGAATACTTCATCTAAGTTGTCCATGAAAAGGGGGGCTGAACAATTGCCAATAAAGAATACATGTAAATTCCATTGCACTCTTGAAAAAAGACCTTGATGCTACTATATAGGCTAGAAAACTAGCAGAATTCGAAGATAGAAGCAGACGAAGCAACCTCCATAGTAGTGCTGCCTGTGAGAATGGAAGGTTCTGACCCTATCGGTTACCTACAACTCAACCTTCTGACGTGGATACCAGCACTGAATGGCCACTAGATTGAGATAGAAAGATTCCACATACTGTCTATTTCGGAATTATCTGTAACTTTTTAGGGAGACTAGTAAAAAGGGAGAAAGAGAAATCTAAGTGAATAGTGATAAAAGCATGAATCAACATTTCAGCATCGTCCTGAGTTTAAAATGGTCTAGGGCTGCAGCTATCAATTATTTTAGTAATCGAGTATTCTACCATTTTTATCCGATTACCTTTTCTTTATTAAAGAGTAATACTAAATATACAAGAGAAAATAAGAAAGGTATCTTTAAAACAACTAACAAACACCGAATCTGCTGTTAAAAACAATCCATCCATCCACACGTGATTCTGATCTACGCAGCCGATCGACACATTGCAATAATTGAAATTCTCAGTGTTAAGCGCGATGCTATTGTAACATTAGATACACTGAAGTAGGTTGCTTTAAAAAACATCTTTTGGCGAAATTAGATTTGTGAAATAACCTAATCATACAGCACACAGAGTAACTGCTGGAACGTGAGCAAAAGAGAGATGTGTTTGTATTTAATTCAGATAAAGTACATCGCACATACAGATCTACGTTTTGAGCTAATCATTCATCATAGTAACACAGCTTGTTTCTTAAATTCAGGAGCTATAAATAAAGTGGGAGATTTTAATTACACAAAATCAATGAAAGCATCACGTACACGCAGTTAAAGCTTGTTCTGCTATTTGCTGCGCTTAGCTTTTATTAACATTTGAATTGTGTATTTCGGAGATATCAAGTATATATAAAGTTCCATTAAACATTTCACATACACATCACAAGATGATGATGCTTGTGCAAACTCCATTCATGCTGGTTGCTCCATTGAGTTGCTCGTATCTGTTCAGCTGACACGCAAACTTAAATGTTCAGCGTCGCGTCCTGAAGCTCAACACACATTTGTCTTCATTTAAAAATAGCGAGCAAGACTAAATTAAATTACACACCCCGCCCAAGGCCCGAAGTCACTGGGATAGGCTCCAGTCAACCGCGACCCCCAACAGGAACAAGCGGTAGAAAATGACTGACTGACTGTCTGACTAAATTACATTACTTGTGATGATGCCGCTCTCTTTCGCTCTCATAGCGGACTTTGATCTTGAAATGAGCTGAAAACGAAAGTCAAAGAATGACACATTCATTGCGTTTTACCGTGAAATGAGAGTTCTGCGTCTTTATTAAAATCAACACAATGATTTTTTGAACTCAAGTTACTCGAGGAATCGTTTCAGCCCTAAAATGGTCTAATTTTGGCAATGTTCCTCAGATGAAAACATGGGAATGGGACTGGGAGCTCGGAGCCGGGCCTGAAAACCTCCTCTTCCTGGCGGACACTAACACTCACTCGGGGCTCCGGGGCAGTCAGCTAATCTAAAAAGGACACCTAGCTGCATGGCTAACTAACCTGACTAGCAGTTATTGGTTAGTTTAAAACTAACTCCAGTGGCGGTTTTTGTTTTTCCAACCTAATTCTTGACAGCATCAGTGTTGGAAATTAACTTTTTTTTGTACACCTGCTACTGTGGCTGGTGGATTTCAAAATCTACCAGCCACTCAATTTTTTTACCAGCCACTTTCTTGTTTTAACTGGCCTGTCATTATGTGCTACCTATCTAGATGTGCTGCTTAGCGGTTCTGCACATGACCCACAATCTCACTGAAAACTTAAATAGAGATATTATAATACAGTATTTCGACATGCTTCCCATATTCTCACAGTATACATGGAGTGAGTAGTGGTGTAATTTAAAATGATTCTGTAGTTGGGAGCATTTGATAGGGGATTTTGGTCTATCCAAATATGCTACCCCTGAAGTATCAAAATATGCTCGTCATATTCTTACAGTTACCCCTATTTGTAATCAAAGAACATTAGACATCATAATACTGTGAGTTATATCTTTATGGGATACACACCTTGAAACAAGGTATAATTTTTCGACAAGGTAGCATAAATCGTTAGAACACCGTAAATGTGTGTAAATGCGTGTGAAAGATAATATAACAAGATCTACAATATTCAAGTAATAATCTATTTTATTACATAAGGAAAATATTTACACTCTTACGGAAAATACCTTCTCTCATAAACACACACACATAGTGCTATTTATTCAAGTACTGGAGTGCACCTATGACGCGCACACACGCAGCATTAAGCAATAACTTATAGGCGAATGAAAACAAGTAGTTTGTGTTTTGAATGATTTAATTTACTTACTTGTGCCGAGCAAGTGAAGCCACATTCGAAACATCCATTCTGCAGAAAAGTTGCAGTGCATGCAGAGATATGCTCATTTAATAGGCTAGGCTGTGAAAACTGAGCTACCGGTAAACAAGATTTCATTTTCTGCAGGCATTGTCTCCCAGGTGCCCGGCTGTTGCTCCTGGCCCCGTTCTGGACCACCAGAATCTGGTTTTCGGGCCTGGTAGCCCTCCAGAATGATCCCCACAGGGCCAAGGCGAAATATTTCATCTTCAGCCGGGGAGGTTGAAGCTGTGGGTCTGGCCCCTGAGGGGGACCACCTCCGAGCTTCCAGTCTCTCTACCGAGGTAGTTGAGACCATCTTACACTCTAGAGGCCCCTCCACGAGGAAACTGTATGCGGGCAGATGGAAAATTTTCACTACATGGTGCCGAGAGCGCCACCTTGAACCAGCCTACTGCCCGGTGGCTTCAGTGCTGGAGTTTTTCCAAAGCCGGTTTTCAGCTGGGCTCTCCCCCACTACACTCATGGTGTATGTGGCTGCTATTACAGCGTTCCACAGTATGGTGGATGGCTGCTTGCTTGGGAAGCACCGCTTTGTTACCAGTTTCCTTCGTGGCACCCTGTGGATGAGGCCTCCGGCTCGAGTCAAAGTCCCTCCGTGGGAAAGTGGTGCTTGATGGACTTACCACAGCACCCTTCAAGACCCTGTCCGGTCAGAGGCCTCGAGATTTATGTCCGCAGGACATCTCAGTGGCGCAATTCGGACCAGTTGCTGGTATGCTTCGGGCCCCCTCGTAGGGCTGCCCGGCTACCAAACAGACTATTAGCATGTGGATTGTTGAGGCTATTGCTTCGGCTTACGAGGTGCGCGGATTACCTTCACTTCTGTTGATAAGAGCACACTCCACATGGAGTATGGGATCCTCCAGAGCTTGGTGGTCAGGAACCCTCCTCTCTGATATATGCGATGCTGCGGGATGGTCCTCGCCTCACACCTTTGTGAGATCCTATAGCCTAGACTGCTTAAAGAAATAAAATGTGCCCTGTTGGCTTCACACTCGGACAGCATCCCCTCAGCATGGCGGAGTTGGTACTGCGTTCCCCATAGCGTCAGCTGACGCAGCGTTGAAGTTCCTTTGAAAGGGAACGTTCCAGGTTACGTATGTAACCATGGTTCCCTGATAGGAAACAAGATGCTGCGTCTCAATGCCATACTTCCGGCATGCCAGTGAGCGGCTTGCTTCAGTCGATCAGAAGGCTGACGAAAACAGTGAAGGCGGCTCCCTTTGTAACCTCCGGTTCCGCTGGCGTGCATCACATGTTGACGTTAAAATCAATCAAGAGTGGACTAGTTGATACAGAGATTCAGATGCGGTCACGCTGATGGTGTCCCCCATAGAGTCAGCTGACGCAGCGTCTCGTTCCCTATCAGGGAACTATGGTTACATACGTAACCTGGGACGTTTTCTGCTTATTTCTTTGTAGAAAATTCTTACTCATCCAAATGTTAATGTCAGTGAGACAGGTAAAAAGAGCATTTAAGGAACTGTGGTTGTCTGTTGAAACAAAGATATAAAGTTGTGTATCATCAGCATGACAATGATATTTAACATTATGGTGACTAATTATGTTGCCCAGAAGGAGCATGTATAAAGAAAAGCAAATAGGACTCCGAAAGCTTCGCTGAGGGACGCTGTATTTGATATCAAGTGTCTGGCACAAAGTCGCCTAAAGTAACAAAAAAATGTCTTTCAGACAGGTATTTTCAAAACCAGTCAACCACTGTGCTAGAGTGACCCACCCATTTCTCAAGTCAATGATTAAAATGGCATGATCGATCGTATCAAATGCAGCGCTCAAATATAACAAAAAGATAAGTTTGAGTCAGTTGAAACTCTCAGGTCATTTACTACCTTTAATAAAGCAGGTTCATTGCTATGGTTGGATCAAACGCCGGAATGGAATTTATCTAAAATATTATTAGTATTCAGATGACCTTGTACCTGTTCAAATACAATCTTCTCGAGGAGTTTAGTTACAAAGGGAAGATTTGAGATAGGCCTGTATTTGGCACGGTCGCTAATGTCAAGATCAGGCTTCTTAAGGAGCAGTTTTACTAGAGCTGTTTTAAAAGCAGAATATTTGTAAAGATGTGTTATCCATAATCATAAGACTCTATATCCATGATCATAAGACTCTGATCTGATGTGTATGTTATTTTACTCTCAGCTGGAGAATCTGATGCTGGACAAAGATGGCCACATCAAAATCACTGATTTTGGTCTTTGTAAGGAGGGCATTACCTCTGACGCTACAATGAAAACCTTCTGTGGAACTCCTGAATATCTGGCACCTGAGGTAAGGCACTGTAACTAACTGGGTGGCACATGTTAAGCATAGTTTTTGACTTCTACACATGCAGTTACAAGTGTGTGGGGACACACTTAGTGGAGGAACAGGAGAGGTGTAGAGGAGGTTGTGTGGCTCAGATTCTACTTAGTGGGCATCACCTCAAGCTGCTCAATTGTCCTTCTGAATTCTTCCTCTGCCTTAATGCTTTTCAATCTACATTTTGTCATCATAATTGTATATACAATATAATTTTATGTTGTGAATCTATTCTGTACAGACGACATCTTTTGCATGTCTGTCCATCCTGGGAGAGGGATCCCTTCTCTGTTGCTCTTCCTGAGGTTTCTTCCATTTTTTCCTCGTTAAAAGTACATTTTTTTATGTTTTGAGGTGTTTTTCCTTATTCGAATTAAGGGTCAAATTGAGATTGTAAAATCCTTGAGGCAAATTGTGATTTGTGATATTGAGCAAAATACATACAATTGAATTGAACTAGATATATTTTCTGCCACAGTTTGCTGCTCTAATGTAAGCAGATTTGCTGCAAATATGAATACATTACCCACCTTTTTATACTCATTATAGACAGCTGTTAATGCCGAGACATACTTGATATAGAAAGTAGTACATGTGAACAGATGAGGTGTTGACTGTTTCCTGTATCCTTTATCAAACATCTCAGAATCACTCCTAGGAATAATGCTGCATGTTAAGATATAACTAAAAATACCTCCATCGAGTAGGACTCGTAGGAAAATATGTCAACTAAACAGAACTTAACTTAATCATAAACTGAATACACTAAACTGGCCTAGCAAAGACACAACTGAGCCACCACACTGAACACAAAGGGGAAAATGCAGTATATAATGGCTGAGCCGTGATTTTTTAAACTACAAATAAAAAAAACAGGAAAATTAGTCTATCAGTGTAAATATTTTGGCAATTAACCAAAACAAAAGCACCAACAAACTAATATACTCTAAAGAAATACCCAACATTTCTAAACCAGAAATTCCAATCCCCCCCCATGACATCGCGGGCACTTGGTACAGCCTTTTCCTGTATTTAACAGCTCTGCTTTTGGCTGCGTCATTTGCACAGGCCGGAATAAGAAGTCAGCAGCAGCGCCCTCGGTTCTGGCAAACTTAAGAAATAGAAAATAGAACAACTTAAGGTCAACTTAACTAAAGACTAGATGTGCGCTCTACATATAGAAACTAATGTACTGCCAGCAATCTAAATACATTCTAAGTATGATTTATGAAACAAAAGCCATGTGTCATCATTTATCTGTTTGCTGATTTATGTGCAATGTGACTACACTGTACCATAGGTAAAAAGGTCAACAAACTAAATGAGGAGTAAATTAACTGTTAAGTACAAACTATGAAGAAAACTAAAGTGATTGAGTGCATGATGGTTACCAACATTTAAATCAGTTGTGTGGCAGCAGGTGTGGCCATCATAGTGCCACAATAATTGACATTTAAATAGAATAAAATGCTATTACATCTATGCCTAAAGTTGGAA
This sequence comes from Coreoperca whiteheadi, assembly GCA_011952105.1. NCBI lineage: Eukaryota > Metazoa > Chordata > Actinopteri > Centrarchiformes > Sinipercidae > Coreoperca > Coreoperca whiteheadi. Next base: position 21,374,121 of record CM022491.1, on the reverse strand, counting down.
CCAAATATGTGGACACTGCGAAATTTGATTTAATACGAATTGGATGTGACGTCACATAAGGAAGAGCGACCAAGTTAGGTCCAGTTTAACATTAATAAATACGGATATCACTTTGACACTGAAGAGGTTGAAAATTTAAACTTGATGGCGCAGACGCAGTCGGCAGCATAAGTTAGAGGCTCCCAGATGGTCTTACTCCCCCGAAATAAATACTCGACATTATCCAGATAGGAAAAGTTGTCAGTTATAGCATGAAAGGGGGAAACAGAAGAATGACAAAAGGAAAGTCGCAACAAAACCCGAACATAAATCCCCGATTGAAAGTGGAGATTCTGACGACGGTGCTAGCAAGCAAGCTGACCACGAGGGTATGGACGCTATCCAGGCTAACATTATCGCCGAGATAAAGGCGGTCCGTTCGGACTTGAAAAGAGAATTTAGCGAAACAATGGAGCCACTAAAGAAGGAACTGGTGGATTTCAGGAAAGATGTTAGCCAGAAGCTAAGTGCCATCGTCACGGATTTAAAAGAAATAACCGACAGAGTCGAGGAGACGGAGCAGAGAGTGGCTGACATAGAGGAGTAGGGTGCAAAAAACAGTGAGTTGTTCTCCCACACTTTGGAGCTCCAAGACAAACTACAAGCTCGGCTGACAGACTTGGAGTCACGTTCACACAGAAACAACATACGCATCCATGGAATCACAGAGGGGGCCGAGGGAGACAATGTACAGGAGTTTTTAGAGACATTCATTAAAGTGGAGCTGTCCCTCCCCGATGTCACCCTCGCTATACAACGCTGTCATCGATCCCTTGGAGCCAAACTACCGCAAGGTGCTAACCCGAGGTCTATGGTTATCTATTTCCTGGAGTATAAAACCAAAGAGCTGGTGCTCCGCACTGCCTGGAAAAAGAATCCAGAACATCAAATGCGACAGAAGAAGAGTGTTCTTCGAGCAAGACTACCCAACCGAAATAGTTATGAAAAGAAAGGCTTACTCCACCATCAGAAAGGTGCTTAAAGAACAGGCGCTCCACTTTCAGACTCTTCATCCGGCAAAACTTAGAGTGTTTCTTGACACCGGTCCAGTTATCTATAATAGCGCGCCAGAGCCAATGGATGACCTGAAGAAAAGGGGATTGAACGACGGGGCCGGCCCGGCGGAAGACCGTGCTACACCCGCAACGGGATGGAGACAACCTTCCTGGGAAACAGCACATCCAGGAGAAACTAAAGGGATTTCGATGCAACGAAGGCACCATGAGTAACTGAGTAACTTTTGAAAAGCGTGCCCGGTAAGAGAGTAGCCTATCATATGTCTCCATCGGCTCGTATTTCCTGGAGGTAATATGAGACTCATTTAAGTTTGAGAAACTGAAATTGACCACATCTGGGAATTTATGCCTGTTTTTTCTATGTGGACGATTCGGATTTGATGTAGTCAGAGATTTTGGTCCACTCTTAGAGGGGCCCCTTCCAGATGTAGGGCTTCCCCTCTAGTTTGGGAAGTAGAATTCATACTTCAGAGATGGAAGTGTTAATGTTAAGCGCTTGTGTTTATGTGCTAAGTTTCATTTTGTTTCAAAGACAGAAGTTAATTTGTTCAGGCCTTCTAGGGATGCTTAAATGTCTTGGTAAACATTTACACTTTCATATTGACTGAAATGCCTCATCAAAAATACAGAATAATCACACTTAATGTAAACGGATTACATAATCCTATAAAAAGAAGTAAAGTGATTACCAAAATGAAAAGGGAAAAACAAGACATAATTTTTTGGCAACAAATGCATCTTTTGAAATATTGAACATGAAAAGCTGCGGAAAATGGGTTTCAAAAATTCATATTACTCCTCCTTCGAAAGAGGAAGTGCGAGGGGGGTAGCTATACTAATTTCAAATAAAGTAAATTTCCAGCTCTCCTCACAAATTACTGACAAAGAAGGGCGATACTTAATTGTCAAAGGCTTTATCGACCACAAAGTTACATTAATGAAGGTCTATAGACCACCAGGACATGATAAACAGCTGATCAAGAACATTTTTAATATGATCTCTATCGAAACTTCAGGTGTATTGATTTGTAGGGGGGACTGGAATATCCAGCTACAACCATCCCTTGACTCCTCAAATAGAACAAAAAATATAAGACCTGAAGCATTATATGTTATAAAAATTGGAAATTGGAATGATAGATATATGGAAGGAACTGCACCCATATGATAAACAGTTTACTTTTTTCTCCCACCCTCACTCTGCATACTCAAGAATTTAGTAATTTTTTTATGCTAAATTTAGATAGACATAGGATTATAAATTGTGATATAGGGGTAAGAGACATTTCCGATCGTGCAGGGGTGTACCTAACATTACATTTAGACAACAAACTGAAAGAGACTTTGTGGAGACTAAACACTAGCCTTCTGAATGATCCTCAGTGTCATAAGTACATAAAGGCAGAATTTAAAGATTATATGACCCATAATGACAACGGAGCAGTGTCTCCTAGCACATTATGGGATGCTGCAAAAGCTGTTATTAGAGGTAAACTCATGAGGTGGTCATCCCAGAAGAAAAGAAACATATGGAGTATAATGACACCCGTATTCTAAATGACATAATGGAGACTAAACAAATCTTAAACAGCCTTTATGAAAATCAAGTAGAGAAGAGAGCTAAACTAATTAAACAAAATTTCTATGAAAATGGCCCTAAATCTAAAAAACTACTTGCATGGAGAATACGGAAACAACAGGCTGAGAGATTTATACATAAAGTGAGGGACCCCAGGACCAATAAGATGTATCATAACTTGGAAGACATACAAAAGGCCTTTGAAACGTACTACACAAAATTAAATGCTCAGCCTCGAACAACTGAGTCAGCTGTCATATCATCCTTTCTAACATCTTTGGACTTACCATCTGTAGGGACAGAGCAAAACAAAATAATAACTCAGGAGATAACAGATGATGAGATAAACAAGACAATATCAAGATTAAAAACAAATAAAATGCCAGGTGCAGATGGGTACCCATCAGAATGGTATAAAACTTTCAGGGAAATAATAACACCAATATTAAAGGACTGTTTTAACTATACTATGTTATAAGTCTTGATGCTGCAAAGGCTTTTGACTCTGTCAGATGGGAATATTTATATTTGGTCCTTAACCGCTTTGGTTTTAATGACCAGGTAATTAGATGTTTGAACTCCCTATACTCTTCACCTACAGCTAGAATTAAAATAAATGCGGACTTATCCAAAACAATATCCCTTGAAAGGGGATGTCGACAGGGATGTCCCCTCAGCCCCACTCTTTTCGCCCTCTTCATAGAGCCTCTGGTACAGGCAATTAGAGAAGACAACGATATAACGGGAGTAGAAATAGGAGACACACAACATAAGATATGTGCATATGCGGATGACATACATGATCGTGACACTTACCAGTCCCAATGCAAGTTTGCCTAAAATATTATCTCTTCTTAAAGAATTTGGGTCATATTCTGGCTATAAACTAAACCTGCATAAAACTCAAACACTTACTTTCAACTACGAACCACAAGAAAATATTTATAAAATCTGTCAATTTAAATGGAAAAGTAATCCAATTAAATATTTAGGGGTACAAATACCTAAAGAGGTCTCGGGCATTTATGACCACAATTACATTCCTATAATAGCTGATATTAAAGCAGACTTAAACCGTTGGTCATTATTACCAATGAATATGTATAACAGAATAGATGCTATAAAGATGAATATACTACCCAGGCTGCTTTTTCTTTTTCAATCCTTGCCTGTTGAAGTGCCTCCCAAGCAATTCAGTGATTGGAATAGAACTATATCATCTTTTATTTGGGGAAAACAAAAACCTAGGATTAGATTTCAAACATTACAACTCCCCAAGGACAAAGGTGGTATGGCTCTACCGTGCTTGGAGGATTATTATAGAGCAGCACACTTACGTTCTCTGGTCTGTTGGTGTGACCCTGTGTGTGATGCAAAATGAAAGGACCTGGAGCAAAGTCCAATAAGCATACCTCTCCAATCTATACTGGGTGAAAAAACTCTCCTGAAAAAGCATCTGAAAAAATTCAGTAATTTGATGGCAGTCCCTCTTAACATCTGGCACAAGCTACTTAAAAATAAGCAATTTGAAAGAAATGTACGAATATTACGTTGGGTGAAATATGATACAGAATTCGCACCAGCCGGACTGGACGGTAGATTCAAACACTGGACTAATTCAGGTATCACTTCTTACTATATAATATCCTCCACTGATGGTTTGGACACTTTAAAATAACTCATGGATACATACAATTTAGGGAAAGAAGATTTGTTCAGATACCTTCAATTGAGACACCACTTTGATAAACATATTAAAACCATTGGAGAGAAGGGAAAGGACCTGATTAGCGTAATCATTGATCCATATAAGGGTAATACTAACAGAAAACTGATTTCCAGTTTATATTCATGTCTACAGTTAGACAGAGGACTGTCAACAGTGTATGTGAAAAAGAGGTTGGAGAAAGAAGCTAACATAAAGATAAGCGAGGATGATTGGTTGAATATATGCAGGACACAATCTACCACTTCTAGCTCAGGTTTGTGGAGGGAATTCCCCTAAAAAACACTTTAAGATTCTTTAAGATTCTTTATAATCCCCAATATAAAAAAGACACAGACAATCCTGGTCAGTGTTGGAGAGTCTGTGGTAATATGTCTGCTGGTCACTTCCATATCTATTGGGAATGCCCTATTATTTCTTTGTATTGGATAGAGGTGGTGAAGGTAAATAGGACAATATTCGCCTCAGAGCTCGAATTTCATTTCAGTGTTATATATTTAGGAAATCTACCAACAGGACTGAGAAAGACAGATATTTGTTACAAATACTTTTAGCAGGTAGCAAGAAAGCAATAAGTAGGAAATGGCTAAGTAAAGATTCCCCGACAAGTGATGAATGGATAGAAATAGTTAAGGAAATTTATGTTATGGAACATTTGACTTTCTCTCTGAGACATGCCCCAAAGAAATGTGAAGCATACTGGGAAAAATGGATATTTTATCTGAATACAAATTGAGATGGATATGCCTTTGTTTATTTATTTTATTTTACATGATGTTGAGCACTTCTGTTAATCTATGATAATTGTGCCTTATGTCCCTTGGTCGGTCTGTCTGTTTTTCTTTTCTTTTTGTAAAAAAAAAAAGGGGGAAAAAAGTATAAAAAGAAAATGTAAACTCATATATGACGGACAACCTTATAATTATGAGCCTGCTAGGCATCCACTTGATCAGAAATAGACATCGATTTAAATAAATAACGGCCAAAGGCGAGAAATTGAGTTGTAGTGTGAAAACCAGTGGAGATAGAGAGATGGGGTAGAGAGAGAAATAATCTATTACTATGTTGACTTCTTTCCATCATTCGATTTTCTATACAATGAGAATATAAGCCTAGTGGACTAAAGAAATAAGTAAATATTGATCCTGAGTGTTCAGCAGGTATCTAAACCCAGAAGTCATTACTTTTAAATAATATACTTGAACTTTTGTATGTAGAGTTAACTTTAGCTAGTTGAACTTACAAATAGTACAGCTAAGAAGTATTCATATGTAGATAAAAAATTAATTGGAGATAATATTAAAACTGAATCCGAATTATTTTCTTTACGTTGCCCATATTTACATCATCACTACCTATATCACACTTTCTGATGATGATAGGATAATAATATAGTGAATAATAGGATTACCTAGTTTAACTGTAGATATTGTGTCCCGGTCCCTAGGCAATACATTTACATTTACATTTAGTCATTTAGCAGATACTTTTATCCAAAGCGACTTACATGTGAGGAAGACAATGGAAGCAATTATAACAACACAAGGTAACAAAAAGCATAAGTGCATCAAAAAACTAGTCTGATTAAAGCCCAGCACAGTATACAAAGCTAAGGATAGGAAGTTTTTTTTTTTTTAATGAGAACAGATAGAAAGGAAGAAGAAGTTAGTGATTATCAATTAGGTGTTGACGGAAGAGATGAGTTTTCAGGTGCTTTTTAAAGGTGGCTACAGAATCTGCTGAACCTGCTTGAAGGAGCAGGCAGATCATTCCACCAATGTGGAACGGATGCAGAGAAGGTGCGCGACAGTGATTTCTTTCCTTTTTTTGGGATGGTACCACCAGACGTTGTTTGTTTGCAGAGTGCAGGGACCTGGCAGGAACATAGGTCTGTATTACGGAGCGAAGATCTGATGGTGCTGAACCAGTGGTGATCTTGTAGGCCAGCAGCATCGCTTTGAACTTGATGTGGGCGACAACAGGGAGCCAGTGTAACCTAATGAAGAGAGGAGTTATGTGTGCTCTCTTCGGTTCATTGAAGACCACTCTTGCCGCCGCCTTCTGGATCATTCAATTCAATTCAATTCAATTCAATTCAATTTTATTTATATAGCTTCACAATCTGTAACATACGACACCCTCTGTCCTTAGACGACTCGATTCGATTAAGGAAAAACTACCCAAAAAAACCCTTTTAACAGGGGAAAAAAAAATGTTAGAAACCTCAGGAAGAGCAACAGAGGAGGGATCCCTCTCCCAGGACGGACAGACATGCAATAGATGTCGTAAGTACAGAATAGATTTATAGCATCAAAACTATAACATATACAGCCATGATGGCAAAATTGTTGTACATATATATATATATATTATTATGTTAGAAATGTTTAGGTGGTAAAACATAAGGGAAGATGATGGGTCCAGACGGACAACCGAGCAGCTCCAGGTGGAGCCCAACGAGCAGGACCCGAGCCACTCGTCCCCTGCACCATAGACACAGCAGCACTGCCCCAGCAGGTCGCCATAGTCACCGATCCAGATACACTGAAATACCTGCTGAAAGTGACAGTAAGAAAGAAGAGACGGACGACAAAGCACAAAACTCCGGGAGAGGGAAGAAGTCAAGTTAGTAACATGCATACGGATGGAGAGGAGGACAGAGGTGAAGAGAGAGAGGTGCATCATGGGAAGTCCCCCGACAGTCTAGGCCTATAGCAGCATAACTAAGGGATGGTTCAGGACTCTCCTGAGCCAGCGCTAACTATACTATTCTTAAATGTGGAGATTGTGTCTGCCTCCCGAACCCGAACTAAGATCTGATTCCACAGGAGAGCTTGATAACTGAAGGCTCTGGTTCCCGTTCTACTTTTGGAGACTCTAGGAACCACAAGTAGCCCTGCATTCTGAGAGCGCAGTGTTCTAGTGGGGGATTAAGGTACTCTGAGCTCTGTAAGATACGATGGTGCCTGACCATTAAGTGCTTTGTAGGTAGAGCAATTATATCTGCCGACAGTGAGTCTCGGAGGCGTTCGGGGCCAAGTACAATAACTTCGGTTTTGTCCGAGTTTAACATCAGAAAATTTCTGGTCATCCAGGTTTTTATGTCCTTAAGGCATGATTGAAGTTTAACTAACTGATCAGTTTTATCCGGCTTAATCGATAAATATAACTGGGTATCATCTGCGTAACAATGAAACTTTATGGAGTGCTTTCTAATAATATTGCCCAAAGGAAGCATATATAAAGTAAATAGAAGTGGTCCAAGCACAGAACCTTGTGGAACTCCGTGACTAACTTTGGTGTGCTCGGATGATTCATCGTTAACATATACAAACTGAGATCGGTCTGATAGATAGGATTTAAACCAGCTTAACGCGGTTGCTTTAATTCCAATTAAATGCTCTGTAATAGAATTTGATGGTCAATGGTATCGAATGCAGCACTAAGATCTAGCAAGACAAGTACAGAGACAAGTCCATTGTCTGATGCAATTAAAAGATCATTTGTAATTTTCACCAGTGCTGTTTCTGTGCTATGATGCACTCTAAAACCTGACTGGAAATCCTCAAATATACCATTGTTATTTAGAAAGTCACATAACTGATTAGCAACAGTTTTTTCAAGGATCTTAGAGATAAAGGGAAGGTTAGCTATAGGTCTATAGTTGGCTAAAACCCCTGGATCGAGTGTGGGCTTTGTAAGGAGAGGTTTAATAACAGCTACTTTAAAAGACTGAGGTACATAACCTGTCAGTAAAGACAGATTGATCATATCTACAAAAGACGTACTAACTAATGGTAGAACATCTTTAAGCAGCCTAGTTGGAATTGGGTCTAAGAGACCGGTCGAAGGCTTAGATGAAGAAATTGTCGACAGGAGAGAAGCAGTCCAAGTACACATCAGGTTTCACAGCTCCCTCCAACGCCTCTATGCTTGAAAATCGGTTGGCACCAGCTGAGAGCAGGACGTGATTAATTTTCTCTCTAATAATCAAACTTTTATCATTAAAGAAGCTCATGAAGTCGTTACTGCTGAGGGCTACAGGAATACATGGCTCAATGGAGCTGTGGCTCTCTCTCAGCCTGGCTACAGTGCTGAAAAGAAACCTGGGGTTGTTCTTATTTTCCTCTATTAGTGATGAGTAGTAGGCTGCTCTGGCATTACGGAGGGCCTTCTTATATATTTTAAGACTATCTTGCCAGGCTAAACAAGATTCTCCTAGATAGTTGGAACGCCATTTTCTTTCAAGTTTTTGTGATGTTTGCTTTAATTTGTGGGTTTCAGCGTTATACCATGGAGCTACCCTTTTTTGTTTTATTATCTTCTTTTTAAGAGGAGCAACAGAATCAAGTGTCGTTCGCAGTGAACCTGCAGCACTATCAACAAGATGATCAATTTGGGACGGACTGAAATTTGCATAAGAGTCCTCTGTTATGTTAAGACATAGCATTGAGTTAAATTCATATGGAATTTCTTCCTTAAATTTAGCTACAGCACTATCAGATAGACATCTACTGTAGTAGTATTTGACTACTGGTGTGTACTCCAGTAATAGGAGTTCAAAAGTTATTAAATAATGGTCTGATAGTGAAGGATTCTGTGGAAAGACTGTTAGATGTTCAATTTCAATGCCGTATACCAGAACAAGGTCGAGGGTGTGGCCAAAACAGTGAGTGGGTTTATGTATACACTGAAAGAAGCCAATCGAATCTAATAATGAGATAAACGCAGTACTAAGGCTATCATTTTCAACGCCCACATGAATATTAAAATCACCTACAATAATTGCTTTATCTGTTTTAAGGACTAAACCTGATAGAAATTCTGAGAATTAAGATAAAAACTCAGAATAAGGACCAAGAGCGCGGTACACTATAACAAATAGGATTGGCTGTCGTGTTTTCCAGGTTGGGTGTGAAAGACTTAGAGCAAGGCTTTCGAATGAGTTACAGTTTAGTTTAGGTTTAGGGTTGATTAATAGGCTTGAGTCGTAGATGGCTGCAACTCCACCTCCTCGGCCGGTGCCTCGAGGAATGTGAGTGTTAATATGACTGGGCGGAGTGGATTAATTTAGGCTAACATATTCTTCATGACCCAGCCAGGTTTCAGTGAGACAAAATAAATCAATATGATAATCTGATATCAGATCATTTACTAGTACAGCTTTAGATGACAGAGATCTGATGTTTAGGAGTCCACATTTAATTCTCTTATTTTGAAGTGCTATTTCTGTTGTGATAATGTTTTTTAAATTATTACGTATAACTCCTCTTCTGTTAGCTTTTGATTTTATAAATTTCAGTGGCCGTGGGGCAGACACCGTCATTATGGGATTACGGGTGGGTAACTGCTCTGGAAGCGCAGAGAAGCGTGTAGGACTGCAACGCTGCCTCCTGCTCTCAACTCTGGGTTGTCATGGTTTAGGTCCACTAATAAACTCGGCCAGATTTCTAGATATGAGAGCTGCACTATCCAAAGTTGGATGAATGCCGTCTCTCCTAATCAGACCAGGTCTTCCCCAGAAAGTCCGCCAATTATCTACGAAGCCCACATCGTTTGCTGGACACCACCACGACAGCCAGCGACGGAATGAAGACATGCGGCTAAACATGTCATCCCTGGTCAGATTTGGCAGGGGCCCAGAGAAAACTACGGAGTCCGACATCGTCTTTGCATATGTACACACCGACTCAACATTAATTTTAGTGACCTCCGATTGGCGTAATCGGGTGTCATTACCGCCGACGTGAATAACAATCTTACTGTATTTACGTTTATCTTTAGCCAGCAGTTTCAAATATGATTCAATGTCGCCTGCTCTGGCCCCAGGAACACATTTAACTATGGTCGTTGGTGTCGCTAACTTCACGTTTCTCAAAATGGAGCTGCCAATAATCAGAGTTGGTTTCTCAGCGGGTGCGTCGCTGAGTGGGGAGAACCTGTTGGAAACGGGAACGGGTTGGTGGTGATCCGTGGGCCTCGGCCTAGGGCTATGCTTCCTTCGGATGGTCACCCAGCCGCCCTGGATTCCCGGCTGCTCTGGAGCTGCCGGGGAACGGCTAACAGTAGCTAGCTCTAGTCGGTCCGCACCGGCTACTGGGGCTTGGCTAGCAACTACCGACTGAGCTCCCATGGTGTGGAACCGCGTTACCAAATCACTAAGCCTCGCCTCCAACGCTACAAATAAACAACATTTATTACATGTACCATTATCAGTAAAGGAGGCAGAGGAATAGCTAAACATTTGACACGCTGAGCAAGAGAGAGCGGGAGAGGAAGAAGGAGAGAGAGGGAGAGAAGCCATTGCTAGCTGCTAAGGTAGAGACTTGTAGCTAGCAACACTGAAGTGCCGTAAGTGCTTAGGCAAAACTAATAAACGTTCAAATGCAACGTTATAGCAGATAGTTAGTCAATGTAATGAAGAGTCGCACAAATTAGCTGTGTTGAGCTAGAGCAGCAAACTACACGCTACAGGTAACAAACAAACACCTGTAACCGGAAAGGAGACAAAACGCTATCATCTGCAGAGGTTTGCAGGGAGTCCAGCCAGCAGCGGGTTGCAATAGTCCAATCTGGACAAAACAAGATCCTGGACTAGGATTTGGATTTTCCTGATGTTGTAGAGTATGAATCTACAGGACCGGGTGGTGCTGGCGACATGGCTTTTGAAGTTTAGCTGATTAACTGATCAATTACCACCCCCAGATTTCTGGCCGAGCTGGACGCCATAACGGTCGATGAGTCTAGTTGAATGGAGAGGTGGTTGTGAAACTTTGAGTTAGCCGGGATCACAAGCATTTCCGTTTTGTCAAGGTTCAACTGCAGGTGATTGTCCTTTGTACAAAGCGAGATGTCACTCAGGCATGCCGAGATGCGAGCAGAGACCGTTGAATCCTCAGGTTGAAATGACAAATGGAGCTGCGTGTCATCTGCATAGCAGTTATAGAAAAAGCCATACTACGACCATGCGACCTACCCGAGTACGATTTTAACCATTGCAGCGCGATTCCAGAGACACCCATAGCACTGAGAGAGGACAAGAGGATGTGGTGATTAACTGTGTCAAAGACCGTAGACAGATCCAGTAAGATAAGTACAGATGACTTGGATGTCGCCTTTGCCAGTCTCAGGGCTTCGACAACTGAGAGCAGCGCGGTCTCCATGGAATGGCCGCCCTTGAAACCAGACTGGTTGCGGTCCAGGAGATTGTTCTGTGTGAGATCCGTTACGCTCCTAATGGATATTGATGACAACTTGCAGGCGATGTGCAATTTTCTATGTGCGAAAACAAATATTTTTGGTAAAAAACAATCAGAGAAAAAGATGGGGTTGTATGTCTTTGTAGTAGTATGGAATGGGGGAGAGGGGTGGGGAGCCACAGTAGGTTTTTGTGAGCGGAGCTCCACTGCAGAATAATGTTAACCGTAATACAATGTATTTTATAAGAAATGAAAAGAAAGTAGTGAGTACACATAATAATAATGATGGTTTGTGAGTGAAAAAGAGCATACGAGACACACACACAGTTGTGAAAGTGCACACATGCACAAAACAAACGAATAACCCAAAAAAAGCATTGCTATTATCGTCACCGCCATGACATCAAAATAATAATGATAATATTGATTAAAATAATAATGGTAACACTAGCCAAGGTAGTAGTAGTAGTAATAATATCACTGGTAATATCAATAGGAAAAATAAAGAAAGAAAGAATTTTAAGTAATACTGCCATATCATCACCACCAACAACATTGCTAACAATATGCACAGTAATAATAATGATGGTGATTATAATAATGACAACAACAATAACAACAATATTATTGTTAATCATAGTAACCATAATAACAATGTGTTTGGCTAGATATTAAAATATATAAGTAGTAGATACACATAACAACTAGTGATGATTCACGAAAGTATTTTAGAGATAAAGATGGTGAGAAGGAAGAAAAGAAAAAAATGAGGGCGGGACAGATTAGAGGGAGGGATTACTGTGAGTGGTATTGTGGTCTTTCACTAAACATGAATTGATTGCCATTCACTATTACATGTACTTGGTTCATTCCCGATGCATACGTTGTTCCCCTCCTTGGTGAATATATTTTGTGAATATTTTTTGGGCTGGATATTGTAGATTCCTGTTCCTATTTTAGGGACATCCTATTCATTATTTTAGATGCGCCTCAATCTAGAATCAGCCATACGGAAGTTATGACGGCTACTGGACTGATGTTATTCTTCTGTGCTGTGAAGATCTATAAATGTTGATGTATTATATATATTTATGTGTATACATGTGTGTTTGTTTTTCTTATGTGGGCTTTATATATTTTCACTGGTATCAAGTGATTATCAGATGACCCGCATGTATATGTGACCCGTCTCGGAAAGCAGTGACACAAGTCGGCAGCACAACTTTCGAGCAAAATGAGAAAGAAGCGTTTTATTTCAAAATCGGCGATTTTCGCTTTTTTGCAGAATCTGTTAGTTGAGATCACGAAGAGGTTGAAATCCGCTTATTTTTCGGAGATTGACAGGGCGTGTCATTGTCTGTATGTATTTCCATACTGGATAAGACAGCTTTTGTTTCTCTGTTATTGCCCCGCCCTCCAAGGGAAGCGTGGCTACTTATTATGCAGCGCTCTGGCAGGCTCTAGCTGATTCAATGAAGATGGACGCTGCAAAGATTATCACAGACAAGCTGAACCGTGGCCGTTACACCGAAAATGTTTTGAAGTACTTCTTCGACAAGCCGGATGCTAACGAACAAGCGCTCACTGGCAGGACATGCACATTTTTAGACATTTAGAAGGTTCTGTGCTTGGACCAATTCTATTTACGTTATATATGCTTCCTTTGGGCAATATTATTAGGAAACACTCGATAAAGTTTCATTATGCGGATGATACCCAGTTATATTTATCGATTAAGTCGGATGAAACTGATTTTTAGTTAAACTTCAAGCATGCCTTAAGGACATAAAAACCTGGATGAGCAGCAATTTTCTGATGTTAAACTCTGACAAAACTGAAGTTATTGTACTTGACCCTGAACGCCTCCGAGACTCACTGTCAGCAGATATAATTGCTCTAGATGGCACTGCCCTGGCCTCCAGCACCTCTGTGATGAACCTTGGAGTTATCTTTGATCAGGATCTGTCCTTCAACTCCCACATGAAGCAAACCTCAAGACTGCCTTTTTTCACCTACGTAACATTGCAAAAATCAGGCACTTCCTGTCTCAAAATGATGCAGAAAAATCAATCCATGCATTTATTTCAAGGCTGGATTACTGCAATTCCATATTATCAGGCAGCCCGAAAAAGTCCCTTAAGATTCTCCACTTGATTCAGAACGCTGCGGCATGTGTACTGACAGGAACTAGGAAAAGAGATCATATTTCTCCAATATTAGCTTCTCTGCGCTGGCTCCCTGTAAAATCCAGAATAGAATTTAAAATCCTCCTCATCACCTACAAAGCACTTAATGGTCAGGCACCATCGTATCTTACAGAGCTCATAGTACCTTATTACCCCACTAGAACACTGCGCTCTCAGAATGCAGGGCTACTTGTGGTTCCTAGAGTCTCCAAAAGTAGAACGGGAACCAGAGCCTTCAGTTATCAAGCTCTCCTGTGGAATCAGATCTTAGTTCGGGTTCGGGAGGCAGACACAATCTCCACATTTAAGAGTAGGCTAAAGACTTTCCTCTTTGATAAAGCTTATAGTTAGGGCTGGCTCAGGAGAGTCCTGAACCATCCCTTAGTTATGCTGCTATAGGCCTAGACTGCCGGGGGACTTCACATGATGCACCTCTCTCTCTTCACCTCTGTCCTCCTCTCCATCCGTATGCATTCTCATCCCATAAATGCATGTTACTAACTTCACTTCTTCCCTCTCCCGTAGTTTTGTGCTTTCTGGTCCCTCTCTTCTTTCTTACTGTCACTTTCAGCAGGTATTTCAGCGTCCGGAGATGTATCTGGATCTATGACTATGGCGACCTGCTGGGGCAGTTCTGCTTTGTCTATGGTGCAGGGGACGAGTGGCTGAGGTCCTGCTCATTGGCCTCCACCTGGAGCTGCTCGGTGGTCCATCTGGACTTATCATCTTCCCTTATGTTTTACATCCTACACTTTTCATCATAAATATATATATATATATATATACACTACAATTTTGCCATTGTCATCATAATTGTATGTGCTGTGATTTTCTACTATGAATCTATTCTGTACTTACGACATCTATTGCACGTCTGTCCGTCCTGGGAGAGGGATCCCTCCTCTGTTGCTCTTCCTGAGGTTTTTGGATAGTTTTCCTTGTTCGAGTCGAGGTCTAAGGACAGAGGGTGTCGTATGGTACAGATTGTAAAACCCTTTTAGACAAATGTGATTTGTGATATTGGGCTAAATAAATAAAATTTAATTGAATTGAACTTAAGGGAGCTACAGTGTTTGGACCCTTTTGTTTTCAGCAAAGTGAAGTTCCAAGTATGCCTTATCAAATGGTAGGTTTTACAAAATAGGATGCTACATTAGCCATTATCCCATGTCAGCTGGTGGATTTTACAAAATAGCTCTGGTGCCTTACAACAATAAATACTAACCACACATTGCTTCTCATTATTATCATTATGCTGACTAATTTGGAAGTTGGCACACAAGATTTACGGTGTGAGGTCCACGTTGTCGTCGAGCTGAATCTCTGATGGATCCGTAAGCATTCATCTTGCCAGCGGCAGTACCAGAAGCAGCCGCAGACGGTGGGCCTGATGAAGCAGCTGTGTGCACTGAAGGAACTGTACCAGCTATCATGTCCTGGATTCAACATCCCATCCTGGACTGTCATACCGCCAGGAACATAATCCTCCGGTCTAAAATGAGCATTACCAAAACAAATGTACACATGTTCCTTTGTCTTGTAAAACAAATTCTTGTACATTTTGTCATAATTGCATATACTATGATTTTCTGTTGTGAATCTATTATGTACACACATCTATTGCATTTCTGTCCATCCCAGGAGAGGGATCCCTCCTCTATTGCTTTTCCTGAGGTTTCTTCCAATTTTTTTCCGTTAAAAGGATTTTTTTGGATGAGGAGTTTTTCCTTATTCGAATTGAGGAATTAAGGACAGAGGGTGTCATATGTTGTACTTATCGTAAAGCCCCTTGAGGCAAATTGTGATTTGTGATATTAGTTAGTTGCTCTTCAAGCAGAATTAGAAAGGAAAAAATAATTAGAAGGAAACCCATGATAACGTACAGTAAATAGGTGAATCCAGGTAAATTACCAACCAGGCTTACAAGGTTGAATACCTAACACATACACACTATGTGTGTTTATCACATGTCCAAGGAATTGTTTAACCGAACAGAAGTAGTTGAATCTTCTTGGGCTGTAAGTAACTAATCCTAGTCTGCTGGTGGAGGACTAGATGGTCTTTCCACCATTGGCAGCCAGAAGAGTCATAGGTCTCAAGCTTTTCCATTTTGTGTTCCTGTTCCTTTTTTCCCAGATGAACGACAGATTTCAGCTGTAAATTCTTCCACAATCCTCAGAAACAGTTTTCTCAAAAGCTATAACAGGTCATTATTTATCACTCCCAGACAGTGTAATAAAAGTCATATATAATAAAAGCCAATATTATCCTTGATTGATTTCACTAATGGTGATGTGATTAAGATGATTAGATCAGTAACATAATATGTTTAGATAGTTCACATATGGAATATGAAAAAGGTCAATATCATGATGTTATTAACAACAATGCACAGTGTAAATGCACAAAATGTACTACCCATGCTATTTACATATGGTACATAACAGTACCAAGGATCCAGACAAAACTTTTCTACAAGGGCATCAACTGTACCGTCGTCATCTGCAACTTTTTTTCAAATATATGGAGCAAAGTCATGTTATGCCCTGATTATAATCAAGCTCTCATTAGCCATTTTACGACGGCATCTAATCTTGTTTTGTAATGTTTGACTTTAACTTTCCAACATTTGAATGAATATTCATTAATTTTAATTAATTAATTTTGAGTAATTCTTAACACTCAAGAAGGTTTCTGCGTGGCACTTATTTTTAAGAAAAAGAGTGAAATTACGTCATTCTTATAATTTTGACACACTTAGGACCGAGGTTTTGCTCTGCTTTATACATATGGGCCCTGGTGTTGGACATGATGACTCATCCAATTTCTGAAAAGAGAAGTATAAATTTAAGTCAGAGAATTGTGCAGTTAAGTCATGTGTACCAAATATATATGTTCAATGCTGCAAATTCAGTCACTTCTTTCTGCCATTGTTGAGAAATTTTAATCAGGCAAATGTGTGTTTCTCAGGTCCTGGAAGATAATGACTATGGCCGGGCGGTGGACTGGTGGGGTCTGGGTGTAGTCATGTATGAAATGATGTGCGGCCGGCTGCCTTTCTACAACCAGGACCATGAGCGTTTGTTTGAGCTGATCCTCATGGAGGAGATCCGCTTCCCCAGGAATCTGTCACCCGATGCCAAGTCCCTGCTGGCTGGCCTGCTCAAGAAGGACCCCAAACAGAGGTATTTGATCAGACTGATCCTGTGTGTGTATTCCTTTTGGAAATTCCTAATTAATTCTTACATGGTCTTGTTTGGACTGACAGGTTAGGTGGAGGTCCCAATGATGCCAAAGAAGTAATGAGTCACACGTTTTTCATCACCATCAATTGGCAGGATGTGGTACGGAAGAAGGTAAGACATTGTGATGAAGTGAAATTGGGGTTTTCTTTTTAATCCCAGCTGTCCTGGCTGACTGCTTAGTGCGCCTGTGTTTTCAGAAACTTTCATCAGCCTTTAATAATAATCAACTCCAACTTAGGGCCCACAGTCACATGTAGATAAATGCTTATGCTTTCAGGGTTGTGAACTGTGCTGCTGAAAATGTAAAGGATAGAAAAACAAAACATATTACATTCTATGAAAAAAATCAAAAGAAAGCATTTTTGTCTACCACATTATATGATATGTTTGCCATATCTCAGACCTGTTTGTTTTATGATTCCAAATTTACTTTAAACACCAAATTATAAATCATTTATTGTTCCTTTGTGTCAGCTGATGGTGGCAATATTTCATGCTTTATGAAAACCTAAACAAAGAAGTTCAATTCAATTCAATTCAATTTTATTTATATAGCCCAGTATCACAAATCACATTTGCCTCAAAGGGCTTCACAATCTGTAACATACGACAACCTCTGTCCTTAGACCCTCAATTCGATTAAGGAAAAACTACCCAAAAAAACCCTTTTAACAGGGGAAAAAAATGATAGAAACCTCAGGAAGAGCAACAGAGGAGGGATCCCTCTTCCAGGACGGACAGACATGCAATAGATGTCGTAAGTACAGAATAGATTTATAGCATCAAAACTAAAACATATACAGCCATGATGGCAAAATTGTTGTATATATATATATTATTATGTTAGAAATGTTTAGGTGGTAAAACATAAGGGAAGATGATGGGTCCAGACGGACAACCGAGCAGCTCCAGGTGGAGCCCAACGAGCAGGACCCCAGCCACTCGTCCCCTGCACCTTAGACACAGCAGCACTTCCCACGCAGGTCGCCATAGTCACCGGTCCAGATACATGTCCGGACACTGAAATACCTGCTGAAAGTGACAGTAAGAAAGAAGAGACGGACGACAAAGCACAAAACTCCGGGAGAGGGAAGAAGTGAAGTTAGTAACATGTATTTATGGGATGAGAATGCATACGGATGGAGAGGAGGACAGAGGTGAAGAGAGAGAGGTGCATCCTGGGAAGTCCCCCGGCAGTCTAGGCCTATAGCAGCATAACTAAGGGATGGTTCAGGACTCTCCTGAGCCAGCCCCAACTATAAGCTTTATCAAAGAGAAAAGTCTTTAGCCTTTTGGAGACTCTAGGAACCACAAGTAACCCTGCATTCTGAGAGCGCAGTGTTCTAGTGGGGTAATAAGGTACTATGAGCTCTGTAAGATATGACAGTGCCTGACCATTAAGAGCTTTGTAGGTGAGGAGAAGGATTTTAAATTCTATTCTGGATTTCACAGGGAGCCAGTGCAGAGAAGATAATATGGGGTTAGATAGATGGTCTGATAGATAGGATTTAAACCAGCTTAACGCGGTTGCTTTAATTCCAATTAAATGCTCTGTAATAGAATTTGATGGTCAATGGTATCGAATGCAGCACTAAGATCTAGCAAGACAAGTACAGAGACAAGTCCATTGTCTGATGCAATTAAAAGATCATTTGTAATTTTCACCAGTGCTGTTTCTGTGCTATGATGCACTCTAAAACCTGACTGAAAATCCTCAAATATACCATTGTTATTTAGAAAGTCACATAACTGATTAGCAACAGTTTTTTCAAGGATCTTAGAGATAAAGGGAAGGTTAGATATAGGTCTATAGTTGGCTAAAACCCCTGGATCGAGAGTGGGCTTTTTAAGGAGAGGTTTAATAACAGCTACTTTAAAAGACTGTGGTACATAACCTGTCAGTAAAGACAGATTGATCATATCTACAAAAGACGTACTAACTAATGGTAGAACATCTTTAAGCAGTCCAAGTACACATCAGGTTTCACAGCTCCCTCCAACGCCTCTATGCTTGAAAATCGGTTGGCACCAACTGAGGGCAGGACGTGATTAATTTTCTCTCTAATAGTCAAAATTTTATCATTAAAGAAGCTCATGAAGTCGTTACTGCTGAGGGCTACAGGAATACATGGCTCAATGGAGCTGTGGCTCTCTGTCAGCCTGGCTACAGTGCTGAAAAGAAACCTGGGATTGTTCTTATTTTCCTCTATTAGTGATGAGTAGTAGGCTGCTCTGGCATTACGGAGGGCCTTCTTATATATTTTAAGACTATCTTGCCAGGCTAAACAAGATTAACCTAGATAGTTGGAACGCCATTTTCTTTCAAGTTTTCGTGATGTTTGCTTTAATTTGCGGGTTTCAGCGTTATACCATGGAGCTACCCTTTTTTGTTTTATTATCTTCTTTTTAAGAGGAGCAACAGAATCAAGTGTCGTTCGCAGTGAACCTGCAGCACTATCAACAAGATGATCAATTTGGGACGGACTGAAATTTGCATAAGAGTCCTCTGTTATGTTAAGACATAGCATTGAGTTAAATTCATATGGAATTTCTTCCTTAAATTTAGCTACAGCACTATCAGATAGACATCTACTGTAGTAGTATTTGACTACTGGTGTGTACTCCAGTAATAGGAGTTCAAAAGTTATTAAATAGTGGTCTGATAGTGAAGGATTCTGTGGAAAGACTGTTAGATGTTCAATTTCAATGCCGTATACCAGAACAAGGTCGAGGGTGTGGCCAAAACAGTGAGTGGGTTTATGTACACACTGAAAGAAGCCAATCGAGTCTAATAATGAGATAAACGCAGTACTAAGGCTATCATTTTCAACGCCCACATGAATATTAAAATCACCTACAATAATTGCTTTATCTGTTTTAAGGACTAAACCTGATAGAAATTCTGAGAATTAAGATAAAAACTCAGAATAAGGACCAAGAGCGCGGTACACTATAACAAATAGGATTGGCTGTCGTGTTTTCCAGGTTGGGTGTGAAAGACTTAGAACAAGGCTTTCGAATGAGTTATAATTTAGTTTAGGTTTAGGGTTGATTAATCAAGTCAAGTCAAGTCTGCTTTATTGTCAATTCTTCCACATGTACATTACATACATACAGAGAATCGAAATCGAAATTGCGTTACTTTCAGACCCCCGGTGCATTAATAGGCTTGAGTCGAAGATGGCTGCAACTCCACCTCCTCGGACGGTGGCTCGAGGAATGTGAGTATTAATATGACTTACCCCTCTTCTGCTTAGAAGTGGACGTATCCGGGCTAGGCTAACGGCTAACCCACACAAGCCACAAGTACTGGCTAACGTACGCTCTTTGGACAATAAACTGGACTACATCCGATTACTACGTTCAACTCAAAGGACTGTAAGAGACTGTTGTGTTTTTGTATTCACGGAAACATGGCTCAGCGACAGCGTTCCGGACTGCGCCATTCAGCTCGACCAGCTGACGTGCTATCGAGCAGACAGAGCTCTCGTCGCGGGAGGAAAAACCAGCGGCGGCGGGCTTTGTGTTTACATCAATGACGCGTGGTGCCGCGATGCTGTTGTGATCTGCAAACACTGCTCACCCCTGGTGGAGTTTATGATCATTAAGTGCCGGCCGTTCTATCTGCCGAGGGACTATACAGCCATACTGCTCGTTTCGGTTTACATTCCCCCAAACAACAACAGCAACAGGAACTGTCAAGCGTTTTGCCAAAAGTGTGCAGCTTCCCACACTTGAAAGGAAGGGCTTACTCCAAACTCGATTTCACTCAAGTCCGCTTTATTGAACAGTTGTGTCGATATCAACCAGTGACAAGAACCAGGTGAAAAACCTTCAAACACAACCAAAAAAAAAACATGTTTTAAGCCTTCCACACAAACAAATCAATGAATACTTTTTACAAGCCAAATAATGCCAAAAATAAAGCAATTAAAAATAACTCTTTTCCCTTGACAGATATATACATCACCCAACAATCTCACCACTTTTTAAACAGCAATTGCTTTAAACCAATCAAATGACAATTTAAAATATTTTCTTAACCTATTTTAAATATTCTCTTAACAAGTCAATTTAGTGCAACTTCAATTTCTTTCAGAACTGGAAATGATAAATTTATCTATTATAATTATTCATTACAAACTACATCTTAGGCTTCAAAATGCATCTAATATTTATTCCACTATTAAAACACTTTAACTTATTTAATGTCCAATAATCATCAAATGCAAGCGGTCCTAATTTAGTAAGCTGGGTCACATATCTTCATATTCAACGCAATTAATTTAACGTTACAATTAATTTGGTTCTTCTTAATTAATCAATCACCCAAATTAACCCAACATAACGTTACCTTGACAATTTTACACATTTCGCATACAATTTCGCTTTACCCAAAAATACCTTATATTATTTTTATAACAACTTTACAAAAATACAAATGACAACTCACAATTCCCAAAACCCATATTCCATGTTGCACTAGTGCTTACCGGCAGTCCTTTGCTTTCCCTTTTCCTGCACAGTGGGTGAAGAGCTATGTGGTTTGACCAGCGCTTACTGCTGGCTGTAGTGTCTATTGTCCGCCGTTCAGCTGAACAATGTAACACTTTTAAACTGCCCAGGGTACACACTTCTGATTACAGTAATTATAAACATCCGCTCAAACACGTGCAGCGCAGTAATCAGACTGCCGACACAGCTGAGCGGCAGCTCATTCTAAACCAAGACAGCCGACCACGCCTCCACGCAGGTCGCCGCCACAGGAACGATGCACTAAATGAACTGTACCAGCACATCAGTGAGCAGCAGACAGCACACCCCGATGCTTTTCTCATCATAGCTGGGGATTTCAACCATGCTGACTTAAAGAGTGTGTTTCCAAAAATACACCAACACATTAACTTTCCAACAAGAGGTAATAACATTTTAGACTTTGTTTACACCACACAGAGAGGAGCTTACAAAGCCCTCCCCCTCCCCCAACTTGGTGCCTCAGACCACATCACTGTCATGCTAATGCCTGCGTATAGACCGCTTGTTAAAATCGCCAAACCAGTTCGGAAACAGATTCAAGTGTGGCCAGAAGGGTCGTCTGACGCTCTTCAAGTCTGCTTTGATACAACTGACTGGAATATGTTTAAGCAGGCTGCCACTTACAATAACACCACTGACCTCCAGGAGTACTCGGAGACTGTCACTGCCTACATCACCAAGTGTATTGAGGATGTAATAGTCACAAAAACTATCACTGTCCAGACCAACCAGAAGCCGTAGATGACAGGGGAGGTCTACAGACTCCTGGAGACGCGGAATGCTGCCTTCAGAGCTGGAGATGAGGGGAGCCTGAGAACAGCCAGGGCCAACCTATCCCGCGGCATCAGAGAGGCTAAGAGACAGTACTCCAGGAGGATAGCCCATCGTTTCAGTGACAGCAGAGACACTCGAAGCCTGTGGCAGGGGATACAGACCATTACGGACTACAAACCCCCCACCTGTGACAGCAACATCTCTCTGCTGAACGAGCTGAACGCCTTCTTCGTTCGCTTTGAGGCACAAAACAGCTCCACTGCACAGAAGACTCCACCTCCTCCCAGTGACCAGGTGATGATGCTGACCTCGGACAGCTTGAGGAGATCCTTCAGCAGGATCAATGCACGCAAAGCTCCAGGTCCTGACAACATTCCTGGGCGTGTACTGAGAGACTGTGCAGCAGAACTCACTGATGTCTTCACAGACATTTTCAACATCTCACTTAGTCAGGCTGTTGTTCCCACATGCTTCAAAGCTACCACCATCATTCCAGTCCCGAAGAAACCATCTCCATCCTGCTTCAATGACTACCGTCCTGTTGCACTTACTCCCATCCTCATGAAGTGCTTCGAACGGCTAGTCATGCACCACATCAAGTCTGCCCTCCCCCCCTCCCTGGACCCATTCCAGTTTGCATATCGGTCCAACCGGTCGACCGATGATGCCATCTCAACTACCCTCCACTCAGCACTCACACATCTAGAGAAAAAAGACTCATACGTCAGAATGCTGTTCATAGACTTCATTTCAGCATTCAACACAATCATCCCTCAACAGCTCATTCACAAACTGGTCGAGCTGGGGCTCAACATTTCGCTGTGCAACTGGCTGTTGGACTTTCTGACTGGAAGACCTCAGGCAGTACATGTCGGCAGCAACACATCCAGCATCATCACACTGAACACTGGGGCCCCCCAAGGATGTGTGCTGAGCCCCCTCCTCTTTACTATGCTGACACACGACTGCACACTGTCACTCAACTCCAACCTCTTCATTAAGTTTGCGGATGACACTACTGTGGTGGGTCTCATCAGCAACAGAGATGAGACAAACTACAGGAGCGAGGTGAGCCACCTGGCCGGGTGGTGCAGTGACAACTATCTCTCTTTGAACATGGAGAAGACGAAGGAGATTGTTGTTGACTTCAGGAGAGCGCACACTCAGCATGTTCCTCTGACCATCAACGGTGCGACTGTGGAGAGAGTGAGCAGCACCAAGTTCCTGGGTGTGCACATCACAGAGGACCTCTCCTGGACCGACAACACTGCAGCACTGGCCAAGAAATCACAGCAGCGTCTCTACTTCCTCCGCAAACTGAGGAGAGCCAGAGCCCCACCCCTCATCATGTACACCTTCTACAGAGGCACCATCGAGAGCATTCTGACTAGCTGCATCACTGTGTGGTATGGCGCCTGCAACGCGTCCTGCCGGAAGACTCTGCAACGCAGATCCCACATCCCTAGGTCCTTCCACTAACATACGATGTCATGCACCAGTCACTTTGTGTAGCATTGGTCTGCTCACTACCTCATTCACCATGGAACTGACGTCATTCTACCACCTCATCAGTCAGTTTAAATAAAATAAGCCCTTTGTCACTTTAATCAGACTGAATAAGCTTTTTTTTTTTTAAGGCACTTAAAATCTTTTTATCTGCACTGTTTGTTCACTGGTTTGCACTTTATCTGCCATGTGCCTTGCGCTGCTTTTATTTAACCTTATTTTTATTTTATTTTATTTTTTTATTATGTCTTTTTTTTTTATATTCCCTTATTGTATAGTTTTAGCTTATATTTTATATTTGATCTAGATTTTAGGCTCTACTGTTAGTGTTATCTGTATGCATCGGGGGTCTGAGAGTAACGCAATTTCGATTCTCTGTATGTATGTAATGTACATGTGGAAGAATTGACAATAAAGCAAACTTGACTTGACTTGACTTGAGTGGATTCATTTAGGCTAACATATTCTTCATGACCCAGCCAGGTTTCAGTGAGACAAAATAAATCAATGTGATAATCTGATATCAGATCATTTACTAGTACAGCTTTAGATGACAGAGATCTGATGTTTAGGAGTCCACATTTAATTCTCTTATTTTGAAGTGCTATTTCTGTTGTGATAATTTTTTTTAGATTATTATGTATAACTCCTCTTCTGTTAGCTTTTGATTTTATAAATTTCAGTGGCCGGGGGGCAGACATCGTCATTATGGGATTATGGGTGGGTAACTGCTCTGGAAGCGCAGAGAAGCGTGTAGGACTGCAACTCTGCCTCCTGGTCTCAACTCTGGGTTGTCATGGTTTAGGTCCACTAATAAACTCGGCCAGATTTCTAGATATGAGAGCTGCACCATCCAAAGTTGGATGAATGCCGTCTCTCCTAATCAGACCAGGTCTTCCCCAGAAAGTCCGCCAATTATCTACGAAGCCCACATCGTTTGCTGGACACCACCTCGACAGCCAGCGACGGAATGAAGACATGCAGCTAAACATGTCATCCCTGGTCAGATTTGGCAGGGGCCCAGAGAAAACTATGGAGTCCGACATCGTCTTTGCATATGTACACACCGACTCAACATTAATTTTAGTGACCTCCGATTGGTGTAATCGGGTGTCATTCCCGCCGACGTGAATAACAATCTTACTGTATTTACGTTTATCTTTAGCCAGCAGTTTCAAATATGATTCAATGTCGCCTGCTCTGGCCCCAGGAACACATTTAACTATGGTCGCTGGTGTCGCTAACTTCACGTTTCTCAAAATGGAGCTGCCAATAATCAGAGTTGGTTTCTCAGCGGGTGCGTGGGGAGAACCTGTTGGAAACGGGAACGGGTTGGTGGTGAACCCTGGGCCTCGGCCTAGGGCTATGCTTCCTTCGGACCGTCACCCAGCCGCCCTGGATTCCCGGCTGCTCTGGAGCTGCCGGGGAACGGCTAACAGTAGCTAGCTCTAGTCGGTCCGCACCGGCTACTGGGGCTTGGCTAGCAACTACCGACTGAGCTCCCATGGTGCGGAACCGCGTTACCAAATCACTAAGCCTCGCCTCCAACGCTACAAATAAACAACATTTATTACATGTACCATTATCAGTAAAGGAGGCAGAGGAATAGCTAAACATTTGACACACCGAGCAAGAGAGGGTGGGAGAGGAAGAAGGAGAGAGAGGGAGAGAAGCCATTGCTAGCTGCTAAGGTAGAGACTTGTAGCTAGCAACACTGAAGCGCCGTAATTTCTTAGGCAAAACTAATAAACGTTCAAATGTAAGGTTATAGCAGATAGTTAGTCAATGTAATGAAGAGTCGCACAAATTAGCTGTGTTGAGCTAGAGCAGCAAACTACACGCTACCGGTAACAAACAAACACCTGTAACCGGAAAGGAGACAAAACGCTTACGTCAGCACGTCGTCTGTGCAATTCTTTGTTTAGCAAATCTATTAGAATTATTTACTGCAACTAAGAGAGCTTATATACTTGCTTTTAACTACGTGTTTGCATGCATATGATGGCCACCGTGAGTATCCAGCACTCCAAAATTTTGGTTGGAACCAGAGGCTCTGAACAAACAACAATGGTGGAAAGTTTTCAAGATATACTAATAGAGCTTGTCCACTATTATCCGCAGTGATCTTAACATTAACAACATAGTAACCCTGTTGAGTGTAGCCATGGTTAGTTGTGTTTATGTTGTGAAAAATTAAAGGTTCTCAATGAGATATCGCAGTGTCGGCAGGGATGATACAGCCCTGATCTGCCCCCTAGTGGATATATTTTGAATATTTCAGGTATGCACAAAGTACACAGGCAGAATGTGAACTATGCCACTCGCTCACAGACAATTGTCTACATGTAGTCATTTTATAAGTCCAGTATGTTCCCAATCGAATGGCCAGTTTACCAATCTTCTCCCCTTCCTGTGTCAGCTCACCCCTCTCTTCAGACCACAAGTAACATCAGAGACAGACACCCGGTACTTTGATGAGGAGTTCACAGCGCAGACCATCACACTCACTCCTCCAGACAAGTGTAAGTGTCCTCTTACTGTGGTAGAACTTTCAGGTCAGGACTGCAATACACTTGTCAGTGCACTGACACGGTCTGGTTTCTTTGCTGGAATGTGTTGAGTCACTTCTGCTGTCTGTTTCTTACAGATAACAGTCTGGACTGCGAGGACCCTGGCCAGCAAGCACATTTCCCCCAGTTCTCCTATTCTGCTAGCATGAGAGAGTAATAGCATCTCTACCACACACAAAAACACATTAGGCATGAACACCATGGCCACCCATACAACTATAAAATGACCAGAACCTCCATCTTGAATGAAGGTTTGGTCCCGTCAGGATCAAAGTGCCTTGGCTGGCAGCTTTATTGTTCTATGAAAACCTCCTTCATCTACACTACGGACAAAGCCTGGCCAGACTGGCTTTACTGTATTAATTCAGTACCTCTCATAGCCATCAGCACAACTCAACAGCACCTTCAGATGGCCTATAAACTACTGCTGCTTTTTCGGACTGTAAACCACCAATCATTTTTACCACTTTTTATGGTCTTATAAGAAGCCATACAGTTCCTTTATGACGTTTCCAAGTGCTCTTCTTCAGAACTAGCTGTTACCACTGATGATAGACAGGTTTGTATATGAGGGAGGAAGAAGTGTGGCAGCTTGCTGGGTGTTTTTCTGTAAGGTGTGTGTGGATTTTCTTTTTTGAGAAAACAGCATCAAATCTAAACTGAATGTAATCAGTTTAGTCAGTGAGTCTGAGAGCATGAAGTTTTGTGTGTGTCTTAATATAGTGCTTTCCTGATATGCATCAGGAACAATAGATAAATTGATAACGGTCAAAGTGTCTTTGCAGAGAAAAGCTTTAATTGAAGCATGCGGAGTCGGGGAGAGAGGCTGTCCTTTTGAGTTTGCAATGAAAACAAATCACTTGTATATTAGTTTGCTCTCATCTCAGAATTTGATCTTTGTTAACAGCAATTAATGGAAATTGTGAATACCTTAATGCACAAGGTGTATATGTTATTTTTTAAAACAAAGTTTTTTCATTCTAACACATTTTTGATCTTTCCTGATCAGCAAAATACACACCAGCCATGTGATTTAAGAGGCTTGAAAAGCATGTAATAATTTAAAGCAGACGTAATTTTTCTCAGATGGACATGTTCAAAATGTCCATAGGTGTTATATTATTATAACACCTCACCAAAAAGTGTGCATTGCATAAAGTATCAAAAACTGTGAGATACCAAAAGTTGGAATCAAATGTCCAGTCAGAGTCATGATCCTGTTGACATCTGTGATAAGATTTTGCAACATTTGGCCAGTTTAAATGTATTGCATTTTGATGTAGTTTGAAGTTTTTGTACGGCTGCATAACATTTGAGAACTTTAGATTTTTGGATCGTTTTGATATCTGTAGTGACAGTCAGGTGTTATATTAGTGTTGAAAAAAGGATAACCAGCCCAAGCTCCAACTGAATTCATTGCACTTCCAGATAATATTTACATTTTACATTTAGACATTTAGCAGACGCTTTTATCCAAAGCAACTTACACATGAGAACATCCACAAACCGAAGGCGCAGCTTCGGGAGCATTTTTTTTGGGGTTCAGTATCTTGCTCAAGGACACTTCGACGCATGGCTGGGGGATCGAACCGCTGACCTTCCGATTGGCAGGCAACCGTTCTGCCACCAAGCCACGGCCGCCCCAAATATGTTCATATTTGGAGTGTCATTATTTTTTGGCATTTAAAGCTAATTTTGTAATATTTCCAATTCATTCATACCATGTTATAATGTAACTTTGTAGCCTTTCTTTGAAAGTATTCTTTCCTCAGATCATAACTCACCATCTTAAACTTTACCTGCTGGAGACTTTACAAGTTTGAAGTTGTGGCTGACAGTTCCTTGCCATTGTCTCATCTTTTATAAATCTTACTGTTCATACAGTGTATCCAAACTGCTGCTGCTTTTCAGACTTGAATGTGCCACTGTATTTGATTGGACATGTCCTTGCTGGAGAGCTAAAGAATCATCCAGGATCTACATACATGATGAACATGTTCCATTGTGTGATTTTGTCTGAGTGCAATGGTGACTTGCAAGGGTGTTTTTTAAAATTATTTTTAAATCTTTTATTAATCACTCCACAACATTAAATGGTTTAAACGATATAATGGGCGTTATATTCTTCGTGACAATGCACCCAACATTTTATTGGTGCTACACTGTTGATTTACTGGTAACTAAAGAGCTGGTGCAGACAACCTGCTCAATTTCCCATTGCTCTACCACATACGCTGTTTTGAAATAATTTACGTTATTTTAGTTTTTGTCTTGTTTTTTTTCTTGTTTTACTTCTCAACTTGCTGTTTCCCTCATCCTTCCTGTATAATGAACCTCCTTCACAAATTAAGGAAATTCATAATGGTTGAAAGAAATGTATGTTTACAGTTGTATTATTCTCTTCAAACAATTCATTTTTATTTTTCTATTAATGTAATTCTGAAAGACAATGATCCAATATATTCAACTGTTTTAAGACATCCTTGTTTGTGTCTTGATTCTTTTCATCCCTTCATTGTAAGGTGCTGAAGCTCTGTTTCTCCACTCTGCCTTCATTGTAATACAGGTACCAAGCACATTTGAGGATAAAAGCAGTGGTAGGTAGGCAACGGTTTACCTTGAAACAGGAAGTGTATTGTTAGTCACGCTTTTCTTACCCTCAGTTTGGGCAGCTTTCCTGCCTAAACACACTTTTCACTCCTTTCTGTTAAAACTAAGGGTGCTCCGATTGATCGGTCGCCGAACATAACCGGCAGATAATTGCTTTGGGATCTTTGATCAGCGGTCTTTATAAAGGCTGATCCAGAAAAGCCAATCAGATGACGCAAAACTCACGAGACAATTTTTTACGCGCTGCTAAAAATGGCTTCACCGGTCTGGCAATTCTACAAGGTGTGTGAAACTGACATTACATTAGCAATCTGCAATGTGTGTACCAAGCAAATCCCCCGAGGCGGAAAGCACGCAAAACATTTTAACACCACCAACCTCATCAGACATTTGAAGTTTAGTCACGTAAAAGAACATGAGGAGTTTTCAAGTTAGCTAGCGCTAAGAGAGCGCGAGAAAGTTCGGCAACTCAAGGGCCACTCACTCAGCTGTCGGTAACAGAGACGTTTCAAAGACAGCAACCCTACAGCAGGGACAGTAAGAAACATAAAGAAATATCAGATAAAATAATGGAATCCATTTGCCTGGATCACCAGCCGCTGTCTATTGTGGAAGACGAAATTTTCAGGCGACTCATGTCCTATTTAGATTCACGTTACACTCTTCCAGGGCGTAAATATTTCAAGGACGTGTGCCTGCCGCAGTTATACCAAACAGTGGTTACATATGTCGACAGCCTTATGAAGGACGGCATTTCATCATTTGGTTTTACTAGTGACATTTGGAGTGCGAGTGTATGCCCCACGTCCATGTTTTTAGCCTCACTGTGCGCAGTTCATTAATCAAAATTTCGAACTACAAAAAGTTGTTCTACATTCTCAAAAGTTTTCAGGGTCACACACCGCGGAGGTTATTGCTGCTGCATTCAGTGACATGTTTGGAGCATGGGGAATCCCAAAGCAAAAAGTACATGTTATTCTAAGGGACAACGCAAAGAACATGGAAAAGGCCAATGAGGGATGGCAATCTACCGTGCCTGCCGTGCATGGTACATTCACTCCAGCTGGTCGTGACCGAGGGAGTTATGTCACAACGCAACATCACTGATATAATCGCCTCTGAAAGACGCCTAGTCGGTCATTTCAAACACTCCCCGCTTGCCTACTCCAGACTTCAAAGTATTCAGAAACAACAGGGCCAGCCTATCAAGAAACTACAGCAAGATATACCTACCAGGTGGAACAGCACTGTGTACATGCTGCAGAGTCTGCTAGAACAGAAACGTGCCCGGTCCGCTTGTGGAGCCGACTATGACTTACCCTCTATGCCAGTGGAAATTAGTAGAAAATATCATTTCTCTACTCGCCCCATTTGAAGAGCTCACGCAAGAGATCAGCTCATCAACTCCATCAGCTGCAGATGTCATACCATCCATCAGAGCTTTAACAAATCTTCTCGAGAAGACAGCAGAGACTGACCTCGATGTAAAAACTTCAAAAGCCACGTTGTTGGAAGCGGTCCAGAAAAGATTTCGTGACATTGAATCTGAGTGCCTGTAAAACATTGCTACAGTCCTCGATCCGAGGTGAGAAAATGTCATTTACACATTCGTTTGTGTGTGTGTGTGTGCGTGCGTGCGTGTGGCTTTCAGAGCGAATTTAAGAGCTTGCAAATAAGTATTTAAAAAGTTTAAATTCAGAATTGTTAAGTGGTCTCTTAATTTTTTCCAGAGCTATATATATTTGACTATTCTAGTATGCTCCTTAATTCATATTGCAAGAATAGGTATCTTTGGTCTAAATGATTGATACAAGGAGCTATTACTGAAATGAATAGTGTAATTGTGTTATTCATTTGAGAAGACTTTCCATAGATTTTCCATTTTTCTTATAATTTATTTGTGCTGTTACATAATTCTTTTCTAACATGGAGCGAATGTAAATTAGTATTTCTTATTCAGATGTTTGACAAATTCATATTCAATTAAAATAAATTAATGAATGTTTTGTTTTCTTGTTAATAAAAAGTACAAAGACAGATATTTCTCTGCCGCAGTCAAGCCCTAGATATGTGGGCTACTTTCTGATGTCCTGGCCACTGGACTGGAGCAGCAGTATGGTGAGACAAGTTTGGCTGCAAGCAGGTCTGGACACCCAGAGAAAGTACCACGAACTGGCTCCTTGCATGCTATGTATGCTGAGTTGTTGGATGGAGATCGGGAATGTGGTGGCAGTGACATCAGCACCTCAGCATCATTGCAATTGAATCTCTACCTGTCAGAGCCAGTTATCCCACAAAGCGGACAGCCAATTGTTTATTGGCAGAACAATAAAAGCAGAACCTACCTCTGTGCACCGTGCACAAGTGTTAATAGCGAGAGACTTTTCAGCACAGCAGGGAACATTATAGATGAGAAGAGGAACAAGCTGTCAGCCAAATGCAGAGATGCTTTTATTTATAAAGAAAAATCTGCCATTGGTTCTTAAGAAGTAAGCTTGGGGAGATATGAATCTAATAATTTCTATCCCCCCTCTCTCTGTCTCTACCCCCCTCTCCCGCTCTCTACCTCTCTAAATGGCCAGAAAATCTGACTGAGCATTCCAGAAAAAAGCAAAGTTATAGATAGATACAGATGTGGAAGTTGTTAGTTATCTGTATTTTATTTGTGGTCCTTTAAGTGTATTAGAAAAACTGATGGCTGACTGACTCAAAACAATAGTTAGTATAGCCTTTTTTGTTGTTGCAGTTTTTAGTTTAAAGTAGTCTAAAGCTAAATTTAAAGACTCAGATGTTCTGTCTTTTGTCTTTTTTAATTTTATATTCTACAGGAAAGTTGTATTTTTCAAGCCCTACGCTGTTCCCAATAACCAAGCACAGGCAGCAAAGTTAATATGCTGGACATGTTTCTTGCAAATAAATACAGTTGTCAATTCATGATACGTTGTCTTCTCTTAATTGTAATACTTAATGTACATTGTTGTTAAATATACTTTAAAAAATAATGCTACATGATAAATAGAAGCCTTCAAATAGACCCTCTAATCGGTGATCGGTATCGGGTGATACGGCCTCCAGTAATCGGGGATCGGTGATCAGCCCCAAAAATCCTGATCGGAGCACCCCTAGTTAAAACAGCATGAAGCAGATATTACCAGCAGCCAATCTCACACAAGATCACACAAACGCAAAGCTGATAAGCCGGGTGTATCTGCCAAACATTTAGCCAGGCTGATTTTTTTATGTTGCAGCCACAAACAAAGGAGACTGACTATACACAATCACAGCACAGATGTTTTTCCAAAGCTGCTTTGAGGCAAACAGCTGTTAAATATGATTTAATCATATGATTTTTTCCTTAATCGAATCGAGGGTCTAAGGACAGAGGGTGTCGTATGTTACAGATTGTGAAGCCCTTTGAGGCAAATGTGATTTGTGATACTGGGCTATATAAATAAAATTGAATTGAATTGAATTAAAGCCTGACACCAGACTGATCACATACACACTGGTTTTGACAAAAATTGTTTTACAGTTTTTCAGATTTCATACACCTCTGCCAACTGTGCTCAAAGACTGAAAATGCATTTACTTAACACAGTTCTCTATCCTTTTCAGATGACCATTACATAGAAAACCTTGGTGTGCAGGACATTGGACACAAGTGCAGACACTGAGTTCAGATTTCACCTCAGAGTCTTTTTTTTTGGGGGGGGGGGGCTTTATTTGATAGAAACCGCTGAAGCCGCAGCAATTGCCCCAGGTTGGATTCAAACAACCCGGGCCGCTGCAGTATGGGACTCAGCCTTGAACATAGGGTGCTTTACAATGGACAATGTGAAGTTCCATCAGACTGCAGTGTAGTCAGAAATATTTTCTGACTATACAAAAGTCCATCAATGAAAGTGACATTTTATTTATTTTTGTGATGTGTAAGAATTTTTAAACAAATTTCAGGTGTAGTCCACACTCTGAGGTCATGGTCTGTGATGAAATCACTGCATTCAAGGCTGGATTTGGCACACAACCCGTCCATTATTCAAGGTTATTATCACGGATATTACAGTACATCATATGATGAAAATCTCTGGCCTGATGTACATTATATTAAGGAAAGACTTGGAGGAGTAAACAGACTCAAATATTTTGTTAAGTTTATCTTCTGCTTAGTTTATCACCACTAAGTCACTGCAGATTTGAATTTTTGATTTGAAGCGCTCTGTGAAAAAGGTTGTTTCCCTTTCAAGGGAACTTCAACACTGCGTCAGTTGACGCTATGGGGAACGCCCTCAGTGTGACCGCATCTGAATCTCTGTATCAACTTAGACCAATCTTGATTGGGTTTAACGTCAACACATGACGCATGCCGGCGGAACCGGAGGTTACAAAGGGAGCTGACTTCACTGTTGTCGTCAGTCTTCTGATCTTCAGCAAGCGCGCATGGTCTCTGTGAAAATGACGAGTGTGCGGTTTTGGCAGTGCATTCATCCCTGCCCGCGCGTTATCCCCACTGTCAACACACACGTGTTTGGGTTAGCTGTTTTGGGTTTAGAGCTCGCTCTGTCAGCCCTCAAGGTTGCCCGCGAGCAGCGTGAGCGTCTCCTCATGAGCTCGCTCCGTTCGCCGTTCTCCGTGCTCTGCTCGGT
>CM022491.1:21323134-21340356 GCA_011952105.1 Coreoperca whiteheadi | reverse complement strand
CCTCTAGGGGGTTGTCCACCCCTGAGTGTTCGTGCATAGTTTTGAAAAGGGTCCGAAGCCCTTCTAATGCTTTGGTCACGGAGCCATCTGGAGCGGTATTATTAGGAATGAAAGTACAACACATATCACCGAACCTGGCACAAACACCTCATTTTTTGGCCAACAGCATGTCTAGAGCCATCCTGTTTTGCACCATTATAAGGGAGGTCGGGCCTAATTGGTCTGCTAATCCTCGCACCGCATCGTGGGTTAAATTGGACAATCTAAGGACGTTATAATGAACATCACTAATTTAATCTACGTTCTTACTCGAGGTGATGGGAAACAAGGCTGAGATAAGGGGGATATTCTCGAAGCCGGCTGCCATTTGGTCTGCTAGTGTATACTCGTTAGGAACGCCCCTAGGTACCCCTATGGCGACTATATACATTGAGGAGTCTTTAGTAGGGTCAAAAGAGTTAGTAGATCATTTTGGGAGTATGTGACGGCGAGCTGTAAGTGCACCTGCGGTGGTTACTGTAAGCTTGACTGTGTGAGTCCCTATCATGGTAAGTGGAGCTGCTAACCTTACATAGCACAAGTACCAAGGGTGCCGGTCGGAACGCATACGAACAGCCGGTGTCCTCCACAGTAGTAGTACAGCCCTGCCCTGGCCCAAGGCCCAGTCATGCTATTATTACCGTGAGTCACATTACACCAGTCCGTGGGGTTATTACCATAGTTAACTGTTGGATTTCTATGTGTAAAATTAAAGCAGGTGTAACCTCCCTTACCTTTGTAATGCGCCTGTTGTGGTGGTGTTCTTAATAGGGAGAAAAATACTTGCCAATGTGGTGCAGGTGGAAGGTGTACTTTGGTGTGTAAGCCCTAACAAACAGTTATAGCCCCACTGATCTTCTGGGTGTAGTGGAGCTGGTTCTGTCCACTATCCAATCTAACCAAAGATTGCTTTCCCTGTATCCGGTTGCCATAACTACAATATCTAGGGGTGTGAGCCTGTTATAATCTACTCTGATTACCTCGGTTTTAGGTTTATGCTGTTGCGGTTGCGGTTGTGAGGTCTGGAGGTGTTTGGGGTTTGGTGTCCATGTCCCTGAATACTTGGTTACCTGTCCCCAGTTTTCACAGCTCGGTACCGTGGGCCACCAGCCAGTCACATCTGTCTCGCAAGGTTCTACTCATGCGGGGGGAGCGCAGAGATAAACGTCGTGCCCCCTCCACAAGGAGTTATGGCCTCCGCAATTTATGATGGCGCACAAATCAACCTGGAATGTTGTGAAAGTGTTTTTCTTATCACTGAGCACTGGCCCTGGCCACCAGCTTTGGCAGTATGTTTTGGCGGAGGCAACCTCCCTCTTTTTTTTTCTGAGAATGGATGACCCCTCCTGAAATTCACCATACAAATACAAGATTAAAGACACAATTATCACGCTTATACATGCTAAAAATGCTAGCCACTTTGGACTTCCCCACATCCCCATGTTAAGACTAGACTTTTCTCTTTTCTACCGAAACAGCAACCTCTGTTTCAGGAGATTAAAAACCTTCTATTTTGTCTTACAGTCTTTTCGTCCGTGATGAGATGTTGTCCTCAGCTTCTGGCTGGGGATGTGTTCGTCCAGCTCATTCTTCTATGACCTGGATGGGAGGTTCTAGACCTTCACCTTCGCAGCTAAAAGGGTATTCTTGTCGCGCAGGTTTAGGTACAGGCGTTGACTCAAGGGGTTTAGGCTCAACGACCGTTACTCTGTCCAACATGGTCAGAAACTTGGGGGTGGTAATTGATAATCAACTAAACTTCAAAAGCCATGTCGCCAGCACCACCCGGTCCTGCAGATTCATACTCTACAACATCAGGAAAATCAGACCTTTCCTATCGGAGCAGTCTACACAAGCCTTAGTCCAAGCTCTTTTCCTGTCCAAACTGGACAATTGCAACGCGCTGCTGGCTGGACTCCCTGCTTGCACAACCAAACCTCTGCAGATGATCCAGAACGCGCCGGCAAGAGTGGTCTTCAATAAACCGAACAGAACGCACATAACCCCTCTCTTCATTAGGTTACATTGGCTCCCTGTTGTCACCCGCATCAAGTACAAAGCGATGCTCTTGGCTTACAAGACCACCACTGGTTCTGCACTAACATATCTTTGCTTGTTCATACAGATCTATGCTCCTGCCAGGTCCCTGCACTCTGCAAACGAACGACGTCTGGTGGTACAATGCCAAAAAGGAATAAAATCACTCTCGCGCGCCTTCTCTGGATCCGTTCCACATTGGTGGAATGATCTGCCTGCTTCTACAAGATCAGCAGATTCTGTAGCCACCTTTAAAAAGCACTTAAAAACGCATCTCTTCTGTCAACACCTAACTGACAATCACTAACTTCTTCTTCCTTTCTACCTCTGCTCAAAAAAAAACAAAAAAACCCTTCCTATCCTTAGCTTTGTATACTGTGCTAGGTTTTAATCAGACTCGTTTTTTTGATGCACTTATGCTTTTTGTTACCTTGTGTTGTTATATTGGTTCCATTGTCTTCCTCATATGTAAGTTGCTTTGGATAAAAGCATCTGCTAAATGACTAAATGTAAATGTAAATGTAAATGTTGACTTCCCTGCACCTTTCACCACTGACCACAGGATTATTCTGCCTCTTTTGCTGGGATCTGGGTGTTCTCTGATTCAGCTGAATCAGCACTTTCTGCTTGCAGTTACTGGAGATGAGCTCCTGTTTCCTTGGCCGCTATACACTGGCTCCAGCGGAACTAGGTGTCACCTTTTCGTATGAGTTGGACCATGTGAGATGTTCTCTTGGTGACCTTGAACGTTCCAGTCCACCTGGGCTCGGACCCCTTCCTTTTGATGACTCTCAGCAACCCCCAAAGTGCCGTGGGTTATGCTGCGCCTTCAGACCGAGCCTGTTTCTCCTTCACCTGTTTGGAGAAATCTGAAACGAGAGCTTTGCAGTTTATTAAAATATGTCTTATGCTGTATTGTTTTCTGGAGCCTTTTTGCCCCTCTTGGTGCATGTTGTGTACATGCTGGATGTCATTTTTTCATTCAGTCTAGCGTAATGCTTACATACATTAGCACTTGTCTATCTCCCCCTTTTTCTGAAACAGAACACCATTTACAACCCCGTCTGTTTCAGAAACATCTAAGAAAAGCAAGTGTTTAATTTGGTAGAGCAAGTTCTGCCGCTTGGGACAGTTTCTGCTTCAGGTCGATAAACCACTGTTCGAAAGGGGGTTGTGTTAGGCCTGTGTAATTAGCAATGTAGTTCCTGCTGTAATCTGTGAGACCAAGCACAGGAAGCATATCTTTCACCATGACTGGGCGAGGGTGATGCAAAATGGTGGTTCTGTGTGTGCTAGACAATCCCTCCCCCTTTTATGATATTGCCTTCCCCAAAAAGGAAACTTAGTTTCTGATGGCCTGGAGTTTAGACCTACTAGTTTTAAATCCCTTTTCTGCTGGCCTAAGCAAGACATTCTTCGTGGCATTCGCACAAACATGTAGGTTAGGGGCAGCAATTAACAAATCATCCACATACTGAATCAATGTACAACCTGGTGGTAATTCAAAATCACTAGGGGACTGTTTTAACACCTGATTAAATAAACCTAGAGAGAGAGCAAAACCCTGTGGAACCCTGGTGTATTGCAGTTGTTGACCTTTGTAGGTACAGGAGAAATTCTCCCTACACTCCGGCGCTGAAGGTAAACAAAAGAACGTATTAGCCAAGTCAATACATGTGAACCATTTCTGGTCCGGTTTAAGGTTATTGAGTGCAGTGTAGGGATTAGGAGCTGGAATGGTGGGTGTTTTTAGCATGTTGTTAATAGCCTTCAGGTCAAGCTTCTCTGGTGTCCGAGTCGGAAAAGTTGGGATACTGGCCTCTGGGGGGAGCCGCCTGGCTCAAGCTGGCCAATGCTTCTACTGTGGAAGTTCCAGCCACCAGGTGGCCTCCTGCACTGCCCGACCAAAAGAGAAAGCTCACCCATAACGGTAGGAGTATTGGTGAGCAAGAATAAAATTTCTCCCCCAGCTATGTCTCATACCCAGTTTCATGCCTCAATTAAGAACCCTTAATTGCTAATGCCTTAGATGGCAAACTTTTGGCTAAAGTAACCCACTGTACTGCCCCTGTCTCGCGGCTCTTGTCTGGTAATCACTCCGAAACCATCCAGTTTCACCTCCTGTCTTCCCCTCAGTCACCTCTGGTATTGGGTAATCCCTGGTTAAGGCTTCATAACCCTCATATTGACTGGGCTAGGGGGGAGATCCGCAGCTGGAGTCCCTTTTGCCATGCTCACTGCCTGAAGTCTGCCTTGCCCCCCAGAGGGGAGGCCAAACTGACCCAAATAGAGGACTCACCTGACCTGTCCAAGGTTCCTCAAGACTACCATGAGGTGGGGGAGGTGTTCAGCAAGACCCTTGCCTTGTCCCTGCCGCCCCACCGTCCATACGACTGCACCATCACCGTTCTCTCCGGGGCCCCGCTCCCGGTCAGCAGACTTTACAACCTGTCTCGCCCTGAGAGAGAGGCCATGGAGAAACACAACAGGGAGTCGTTGGACGCGGGCATCATCAGACCATCATCGTCTCCAGTCGGGGCAGGGTTTTTCTTAGTGGAAAAAAAGGACAAGACCTTGTGGCCCTGCATCGATTACCAAGGACTGAATCACTGTCAAGAACAAGTATCCCCTCCCCTCATTGAACACTCCATGGCCACCATCTTTTCTAAATTGGATCTCCACAATGCTTACCATTTGGTCCATATCAGGGAAGGTGATGAATGGAAGACTGCTTTTAACACTTCCTTGGGCCACTTCGAGTACTTGGTGATGCCATTTGGACTAACAAATGCTCCTGCGGTCTTTCAGGCCCTTGTAAACGATGTGCTCCGAGACTTCCTCAACTGGTTTGTTTTCATCTACCTGGATGACATCCTCATCTTCTCCAAGTCCCAGTCGGCGCACGTGTCTCATGTCCGTCAAGTACTCCAACGATTACTGGAGAACAAACTCTATGTGAAAGGGGAGAAGTGTGAATTCCATGTCTCTAAAGTCTCATTCCTGGGATTCATCATGGAGAGTGGGCAGATGAGAGCAGATCCGGAGAAAGTAAAGGCAGTGGCAGACTGGCCGATCCCGTCCACACGCAAACAACTGCAACGTTTTCTGGGGTTTGAAAATTTTTATCGTCGGTTCATTCGAGGTTATAGCAGTGTGGTGGCGCCCCTCACCTTCACATCAATTCACCTGGTCTCTTGAAGCCAACCAGGCCTTCCAGAAACTCAAGACTTTGTTCACTTCAGCACACATCTTGATTCAACCAGATCCTGAACGCCAGTTCACGGTGGAAGTGGACCTCTGACATTGGAGTCAGAGCTGTGCTCTCTCAGCTGTCTCAGACTGACCAAACCCGCCATCCATGTGCTTTTTTCTCCCAGCGCTTGACTCCAGCGGAGAGGAAATATGATGTGGGCAACCGTGAGCTACTAGTGGTCAAGCTTGCACTGGAGGAATGGCGGCATTGGCTGGAGGGGGCTGATCTGCCATTTGTGGTCTGAACTGACCACAAGAATCTCTCCTATATTCAGGAAGCCAAGAGACTCAATTCTTGACAAGCCCGATGGGCCCTGTTTTTTGGAAGGTTTCGGCAAAAAAACTGGCCCTACAACTGGATATATTGGACCCTACGAAATAGACAAGATCATCAATCCTGTCACAGTCAAGTTAAAGCTCCCCAACAGTCTGAGGATCCACCCTTCGTTTCATGTCTCCCTGCGAGCTTCCAGTGAGCTTTCCCCTCCTTCCGACACCCCTCCACCCGCCTGGGTTATCGATAACCATCCCGCTTACACAGTATGACGCCTACTGGACATGCGTAGACGGGGGAGGGGCCTCCAATATCTGGTTGATTGGGAGGGTTATGGACAGGAGAAAAGGTCTTGGGTTCCTCAGGCTCTGATCTTGGACCCTTGTCTCATGATATTTAGCATTTTTAATTAACCCTTGTCATAAATGAACATGGCATCCTCTGTATTTTTTTTTTTTTTTCACAAGACTCATCCTGCTAGGTCCAGTGGGTCGCCAGGAAGCTCCCGTTGAGGGGGAGGCACTGTCATGATCCTACTAGTTTCCTAGTGTCTCTCTCTCTCCCTCTCCTCTCTCTCTGTGTGTGTGTGTGTGTGTGTGTGTGTGTGTGTATCAGTCTTGGGAGTGGCACAGCTGACCTGGTCCTCTGCTGATTACCCGTGCCTCTTCAGCAAGCTCCACACCTGATCTCCATTCCTCATCTGACTCTACTGTTGATATATCCCGGCTCTTCCTTCCAGACTCCGCCAGATCATTAGTTAACCTCCACAGTAACATATCGGCTCTCTAAAAGGAAACCAGTGACTATTGTCTAACCCTAGTCTAGTAGGATTTACCTTGTTTTTGCTGTGTTCAGCTCTGTCTCCTGCTTGCTTGCCTGCCACGCCCGCCTCCAGTCTACCTCACTGCCTACTGCAAAGACCTGCCGATTCCTCTCCTCCTGGCATGCCTTGCCACGCCACACCACGCCATGCCAAGCAACTCATCACGGACACTCAACTCCCCGCAACTTCCGCCGACCTCACCATTCCACAAGATTATCAATAAAACAAGCCTTGCATCCTACCAACTCTCTCATTCCGAGTCTACTTCCCTGGGTTCACAGACGACCTGTGTGATCACTTGACAATGTACCCAAAGTACCCACTGACGTGGCCCGGCCGGTAGTCCTGCAGGCTTTCCATCCTCCTTGAGAGTCGGCGGAACAGGAAGGTATGCTGCAACTGCTCTGTCCGGTCAGAGCCCTCGAGATTTATGTCTGGAGGACATGTGGTGCAATTCGGACCAGTTGCTGGTATGCTTTGGGCCCCCTCGTAGGGCTGCCTGGCTACCAAACACACTATTAGCAGGTGGATTGTTGAGGCTATCATTTTGCCGTATAAGGTGTGTGATTTGCCTTCACCTCTGTCGATAAGAGCCCACTCCACACAGAGTATGGCATCCTCCAGAGCTTGGTCAGGAACCCTCCTCTCCTATATATGTGATGCTGCGGGATGGTCCTCACCTCACACCTTTGTGAGATTCTATAGCAATCAGAAGGCTGATGACAACAGTGAAGCCGGCTTCCCTTGTAACCTCTGGTTCTGCCGGCGTGTGTCACATGTTGACGGTAACCCAATCAAGATTGGTCTAGTTGATACAGAGATTCAGATTTGGTCACGTTGAGGGTATTCCCCATAGCGTCAACTGACGCAGCGTCTTGTTCCCTAGCAGTGAACCATGGTTACATACGTAACCTGGGACGTTTTCCTGTGTTCTGTGGATAAAAACTGACAGGTGAGTAAACTGCTTGGACCTCGAGTTTCAAAGTGTATTACCTTTTGTCCAGTGACCTAATGTTCCAGCATGAGCCTATTCTGCAATCATTTTAATAATATGTCATGGTCAGCTGTTCTGTTTTTTTCACAGAGCAGTGGCAGCAGTGTATTACATAACAGTGTTGGGGAAGAGGCTGTGCAGGAGGCTTAGGCCAAATACAGTGAATCCGAGTACTGACTATTGCAACTAACTATTATCACAACAAATACACACAATAACCACAATCAACTGCTCCTTAAATTATAACATCATTTATAGGTTTATTTAACCTTAACACCGATTAACAATCAATAAATTCAGCAAACAATCACTATAGTCTAAACTAAACAAATTAATTAAGCATACACAATCAGCAAGCCAGACGCCATGCAGGAGGTCAAAATGGCAGCAGCCCGCTCAATGTAACAAAAGAACAGGCTGGCTATGCTACCAAGTTATCTGGGCCGTTTGAGACGTGTGTAGGCGTGTAAATATATGTTTAAAGATGT
This sequence comes from Coreoperca whiteheadi, assembly GCA_011952105.1. Taxonomy (NCBI): domain Eukaryota; kingdom Metazoa; phylum Chordata; class Actinopteri; order Centrarchiformes; family Sinipercidae; genus Coreoperca; species Coreoperca whiteheadi. The sequence continues at coordinate 21,332,449 of CM022491.1, read as the reverse complement.
GAGGGTAAGTGGAGAAGAAAGAAGGGGAAACACAAGAAAACTCAAATGCCGTGGAAAAGCACATTAGGCGTCAATTTACCACACAGTAACCCGGCAGCAGACTCCTGTACAGTGGCCATGTTACTGGACTACAGCTATTGGCTCCACAGTGGCTAAGGCTAACACAGTTACACCAGTAAAAACAGTAACTTCTAACATAAAAGATAAACACACAGGGAAGCACCAGGAAATCAAATGTGATAAGCATCACTTTATCACATGATAATCAGATAGTATGGCTCTCTGATTGCTGGACTCAAGTCTGATAAAATTTAGCTATTAGCTTCACAGTGGTTATTGCTAACTGAGTTAGGCCTTCGGCGGTGGGGCCAACTCCTAGCACAAAGATGGCACAGTGACCGTCACTTCCCAAAATAAGCAAAGCTTATGGGTCTGACTCTATCAGCGGGTCTGGCTTTTCCATTGGCGGGTGGGCGAGGTGAAACAACTCTGAGGCCGTCTGGCTCTTCCATGAAGACAACGGGGAAAACCGTGTTCTCCCTTCTGCAGGTAAGCTCGTTCTGGAGTAACGATGTTGGATCGGAAAAGTGTTTCAACAAACACAGACTCTCTGCACAGCTCGACCAGTGAGTTGAGACTTGTTCTTCCTAGGGTAAGTTCGTTCACATGAAAAGCGTCTTCAGTAACATGTGTTACTGTGGAGAAAGATTTCATCTCAATTTATCAGATAAATATTATCAGTATAATATGTTTATACTGTGTTAAGGTAACGCGTATTGCACCACAGCATTGAGATTTCTTGTGTCTGTGTGCTTTTTCCTCCCTCTTTCTTCTCTACTAACCTACACATCTTTTACACGTACATTTACACGTCTCAAATGGCCCCAATAAAGTGGTAGCATAGCCAGCTAAGCTGTACGTTATCCTAGAAGCAAACCGGGCTTGGTCTTCTCCCTTTTGGGGCCTGTCCCTTTGTTAAACTGAGCGGACTGCCAGTGTGGGCACGTCTATGCGCACCTCTCCCCTTTCCTATCGCTCTGTCCATTATTAATGTAAGATAATATTTGTCAACATTTTTAGGTGGACAACCACCTTTGAGACTGTTTTCACGCTTGATTATTGGTCCCTGATGTCAGGGTGGTGCCCTGTAATTATATATTAATAACTTAAAATTAAGAATTTTATCAATATTCACTCAAGATCAGACCTCTACTGTTAAGTTGCCCTGTTGGCAGCAGGGAAAAAGGGACCCAAATGTCGAGTGGAGTATTTATTCTAATGTTATCAGCAGGCAGATAAACCAAAGTAAGTAGATATAATCCAAAACTCAGGCAGAAAAACCAATGTGGCAGGCATAATCCAAAAACAAACAGGCAGACAAAACCAACACAACTACAATAATGAACTGACACATAGACAGGGAAACACAGGTGAACTGATAGACATGTAAAAACAATCAGGAAAGGACACATGAGGGGACAAACCAATTATCAAAATAAAACAGGAACTAACATAACCTAAACCCAAGACAGACATTTTCAAAATAAAAGAACTCCACAATACAAGACCCCAAACCATACAGAAAACTCACAAAACACAAAAGCACCGTACTCAACCCAAGACCATAACAGCTGCAGCTGATTCAGAACGCTGAGTCCTCACTAAGACCAAGAAAGTGTATCACATCACTCCAGTTCTGAGGTCTTTACACTGGTCTATCAAAACATGTATTTCAAAACACTACTATTGCTTTATAAAGCACTAAATAGTTTAGGGCCAAAAAACTTCTATATAACCAAACCTGCTGACTTCAACAAGAGCAGTCTCAGTGCTGTGGTATGCTCACAAATCTGACTGGAAGACATCTAAACAGTTGTTTAATGTCAAGAATTTGTTCAGCTGTTTTCAATGATTTTACTTTAAAAAGGGATGTTTGATGTGGGCGTATAATTATTTAATGGTGACGTGTCTAGATTGTTCTTTTTTAATTGTGGCTTAATGACTGCAGTTTTCAGGGCCTGTGGGAAGACACCTGAGAGAAAAGACATGTTGACAATTTATTGAAGATCTAAGGCCATGCAAATAGAAACATTTTTTAAAAAGCCAGAATATCAAGGCAGTAGGATGAGGATTTCAGATGTTGTATAACGTCTTCATAATGTATAAAGTTTTTATGGTTGATTTGGTTTTAAGTGGACACAGGGACAACACATCCTCTGTACCTGTTGGAGACACTGACTGCTTGTCTAATTTTCTGAATTTTGTCAGAGAAGAAGGAGGAAAATTCATTGCAGGTAAGAGGGTTTGTTAGCCTGTCAACAGTAGCAAACAAAGCACATGCATTATTACATTATTGTTTTTGGAGATTATGTCAAAGAAGGAAAGCTTTGCATTTCTCAGTTCTAAATTATATATGTGAAGTCTCTCTTTATAGATGGCATAAATAACCTGAAGATTTGTTATTCGCCAAATGCGTTCAGTTTTTCGACACTTTCCTTTTCTATTCTTAAACAGCGTGGCATTTCTCCATTGAGATCTTTTCTTCCCAGAGACTGCCTTTAACTTAAGGCATCAATAACATTTGTAATTGTTTTTGCTCAACTTGGACCAAAGTGGTCGTGAGAAACCACAAGAAGAGCGGTCTCCAGACGATCTCACCTCCGGCTCTCAACCTCTCCAACCGCTTCGGGTCTCTACCCAGGGAATCTCCAGTTCACCCAATGCATATATTCATGGCTGCAGCTGACCTAGGCCTGCGTTGCTGGTGCAACTCTGCTTAGTCTCTCGCTGCCTCAATTGGCCTTTAGTGCAGACGCTATTCCAGTACCTTCGGCCGTCACTATAAGTGTCCCACCTGTGGCCACTGCTGCTCTTGCGGCTGCTACATCCAGCCCTTCGCTGCTAGCCCTGCTGTTAGCTGCGTCCTCCAGGGATCGTCCCACAAGGCAAACCAGGGGGACTGCTGAGGTACATTCCAGGACTGCGGTTACCTCCATGGGAAGAGGACCCTGAGGGGATGTTGGATCTAATGACATCTTGTTTCAACAATCTGAAAGGTTGAAGGATGACTTTAAATCTGATTGACACTGTCCTGGAGTCTGGCAGACAGTGTGTTATTTCCGGACCCCTGCCTTCTCCATTGGTCTCTGAGATGTGAAATTCAGCCTTTGCACCAGCTGCATATCTGGTTGAAAGGACTGAGCTGTGCAATGGGCATTCCTTTTGTGGATTCCATGTTTTTAGGAAGCGACCGAACCTATTTGCACAGGATGGACTTCATCTCAACAGAGAAAGTAGACAACTGTGAGCGCGTTGTTTTATTTGCAGGACAAAGAAACAACTAGAGACTTAATCTTCCTTTTAAGATTATTTACTTTTCAATTAGAATATCAAAAAAGCGTTTACACTGATTCTCCCTCTTCTGAAGCTACAGCTTACACGCAGGTAACTGCACCCTGTCCAAAAGTGAAGTAACATGTGATTATACAAAGTGATTTGTGACCAATCACAGAAAGAAGGGACACAAGTCAGTTCTGGGGCATTTTGAGTTATTCACAGATTCAGAAACTGTAGTCTCCAATCTTTCCAACGATGTGTAACACATGGAAATATGATAATATTTGGAGAGTTTGTGGCCATTTGAAGGTAAGCACTCAAAAAAGCTCAAAAGGGAAAAAATAGCCTCTAAAGATTGTGCAGTTCTCATCTGCTTGGAGTGACAATAGGGCTAATTTACATCTCATTTAGATAAGCCATACCCCCTGTAAAGCTCCTCCCTGTAAAGCTGCATGGTTACATAGCAACGACAGATGCAACGGGAAAAATTGGACCACATTCAATTCAAGAATGCTAACAGGCAGGTTTACGTGGGCTTAGACATTCACACCTGTCAATTCAAGCTATTGAAGCATTATTCAAATTAATAGCAGATGCTAACATTACCATCTAAAAGCCCGTTATAGCAATGGGGTTTTTTGGCAAGTGATAAGATGCTACCGATTACAATTAAAACGACAATCCTGAGCTAGCTAATAACAATAGGTAGGTTTGGGAAGGTCTAAACATGGACTAAACATGAGATAATGTGTACAAAAAAACGACAAACTTTGATGTTTAAGGAAACTCACCCCATAAAAAACAGAAAAGTATTCTTGCAGATCTTGTTGCCTCCAATTAAATAAGTCGTTCAGGCACACTTTCTCTTTGTCGGGGTCTTTTTTGAGAATGTAACCATCTCCGAAGTTTGCACTGTGCGTCTGCTTGCCTCTAAATGTCCAATAATTTGCATGTCCTGACACTCTTTTAAGTCTTATTATGCCACTTTAATCGTCGCTTAGATCGTCTTCAGAATCAGTGAGCGCTTGTTCGTAAGCATCCAGCTTGTCGAAGAAGTACTTCAAAACATTTTCGGTGTAACGGCCACGGTTCAGTTCATCTGGGATATTCTTTGCAGCGTCCATCTTCATTGAATTTTGATATCAGCTAGAGCCGGCCAGAGCGCTGCATAATAAGTAGGCATGCTTCCCTTGGAGGGCGGGGCAATAACAAAGACCGGCTTACCCAGTATGGAAATACACACAGACAATGACACGTCAATCTCCGAAAAATAAGCCGTTTTCAACCTCAAAATGTACGCTTTTAAATATACCAATACTGCTATCTCAAACACGGAAAGGCTTCTTCGAAATCTCAACTAACAGATTCTGCAAAAAAGCGAAAATCACCAATAGTATAGAGGACTGAAAGTGCCAGAATGAAATAAATAAATACACCATTAAGTAATTACTTAAATGTGTCATTAAATAATTAAAATACCATTTATTTCAATATTTACATTTACATTTCATGATTCACATTTACATTTCACGATTTACATTTACATTTCATGATTTAATGATTTACATTTACATTTCATGGTCCTGTGTTGCAGTGCTTCATGAATTGTCAAACTGTCAAACTCACCCATCAAAGTCAGTGGGTGGGGCTAATGCTAATATAGTCTGATCCATTGCTTTGGTCTGAAGTCTCTTTCCTGTGGGCTGTTCCCTTTCAGGGGTCGCCACAGCGAATCATGTGCCTCCATCTAACCCTGTCCTCTGCATCCTCTTCACTCACACCAGTAAACCTTAATGTCCTCTCTCACTGCATCCATAAATCTCCTCTTTGGTCTTCCTCTAGACCTCCTGCCTGGCAGCTCCAACCTCAGCATCCTTCTACCAATATATTCACAGTTTCTCCTCTGAACATGTCCAAACCACCTCAATCTGGCCTCTCTGGCTTTATCTCCGAAACATCTAACATGAGCTGTCCATCCTCGTCGATAACAGCAACAGTTGCCTGGCAGCCTCACCGGGAAGTGCCACTACTAGCTGACACTGAAGTGGCAGGGTTGTGTTGCGACTGAGCTGCCGGAGCTGGAGGAGTTTTGCTCAGAGCTTCTTCTATTAAATTAGCTGCTTCTCGCAGCAGCAACTTTTAGCCATTTTGTCCCGGCGTTCTCAACGTTAGGTGTTAGCAGGTTCGACTTGGCGGTAAAGTTTATTTTAATAGTTATCTAAACCAACATTAGAGGCAAAGAGCGCCACCCAGTGTATTGGAAGTAGCTCTGCATTGATCCATTATCTGGAATTGATTTTTCTTGACTTGATGCGCAGGATAACCAATCAGGTGTCAGGATCTGCCTACCAACTTTGATGGGTGAGTTTGAGAGTTTGACAATTCATGAAGCACTGCAACACAGGACCATGAAATGTAAATGTAAATCATGAAATGTAAATGTAAATCAAGAAATGTAAATGTAAATATTGAAATAATTGGTATTTTAATTATTTAATGACACATTTAAGTAATTATTTAATGGTGTATTTATTATTTCATTTTGGCACTTTTAGTCCTCCATAATTTTGAAAAAAAACGCTTCTTTATCATTTTGCTCGAACGTTGTGCTGCCGACTTGTGTCACTGGTTTCCATGACGGGTCACCTATATACAAATTTGCTGCTATTTAATTGGTCAGATGATGAATCAAAGGTGGTGCCGTGGATCTCCTCTTCGGCATGATGACGTCATCTCCTCCAGCACAGCAGACAGGTCTGGGAACACAAACATTTCTCCAAAGGGATCACAGTCTTTTCTTTAGCTAGCTTATGGCCTTCTTCGACAGTTAATTTATGCTGGTTTCTGTTTTACTCATGCAATAATGAGGCTCTCTGTTATCATTGAGATGTCTGTTTCTTATCACAATCTTAAGGGGGGTTGTAACCACCCTAACAGAGACACCAGGGGTGTGACACACACACACAACTAAGTGATTATTACACACAATTAGAGACTATTATTAAAGAATATGTTTAAGCATCTTAACATCAGTATAACACATTATTTCACCCTGACACTACTATTAGCCCACAATATAGATCTCACACTAACGTCCCGTAAACCATCCAAAGACTGATATCCATGTCATGTAGGAATCAGTCATAGTCCAGTAACTTCACAAAGTCAATCTGTAATACCCTCCTATTCCTACCACACTTCTACAGTTGTGAATAATGAAAAATGCACAATTCCTGTTATAGTTAGCTGTCAGAATAACACAAAGAAATGTTGGGGTACTCTTTACAACAGCTCCTCGAACATTACTGTCGCGCCGATCATTCATTATAGCAGAAATGCAAGAACCCCAGTGAAGATTGGTTTGGCACAGTAAGTCCCTGTGAGGCCCAGGCCATTTGACACTTTTGAATATTAGATCCCTTTCTAGCAAGACGTTTTATATTATTGATTTTATTTCTGAACATGACCATAGCTTTTTATTTTTAACTGAAGCCTGGCTTACTTCTAATGCTTCAGCTATTTTGTCTCCTAATTTTACATTTTTATACTCCAGTTGTTGTACAGCACAACAGCCTGTACTCAATGTAAATGTCTACCACTCCCCCATACAACTTCTTACCTGAGTTTTATGATTTTATGTCTATTGTTCGTCAAAAAATAATTTTCCTTGGGGATTTTAATTTTCATGTCAACAACTTCACTGATTCGATGGCTTTGGATTTCTTAGATCTTGTTGCTTGTCTCAAGCTTGTTCAGCAAGTACAGAGTGCAAACCAGATTCATGGAAATAAGGGGCAATCACACAGAGATGCGTCGCTAGAAACATCTCACCAACAAAACCATGGTTTTCCTATGGTACTGCACTTCTGACGTGTGCTTCTCTCTTGCACCGCGCTTTGCGTTATTCGAGCATTTTTTAAATGCAGATCAAAGTTAAAATATTCTCAACTTTTCAGTGCAAGGCGCAGAATCGCACTGCTCATCAATGTCCAACTTGGCCCAGACAGTCAATCAAATCAAGCAAGAGGTGGGATTTACTACTTTCTTCCTGTTGCTTGATAGACTAATTAGCTAGCTAGCTATGTAACTTAAAATTAGTGATGTTATCTACAAGTACACTAGCTATTTCACAAGAACATTTTATCAACCTCAAGAGAGCACCAGGCCTTGTGGGGACAGGGTATCATCAGACAGGCCGTTAGCTTTTGAGAAAGGTACAGCATGTCTAAAATGCAAGGTAATTGATCTCATTTAGTGCCAAGAAATATTACTGTTGGACTTTTCAACACTTCTCTATATTGATTCATGCCTAAATTATTTTTTATGAATTTCCAATTTTGCTGATTTGTCTTCAAGAATTTTTTTTGACACAGACAGCAATGAGGGCTGCTTTGCCTGGAAGCTTATAAACAGGGAGAACTAAGCAGTAGTTACTTTTGGTAACGACCGAAAACATTCCTCAAATCGTCTCACACACACACACACACATGCTAGATTGTGAATAAATAGAGTTATGAGTTGGTGTTTAATTCAGCGTGTATTCGATCCATCAACCAGCACGTATTTTAGTGAGAAATCCACATTTTTGAAAGGTTCGCCTTTCATTCCCATAGACTTCTCCTACTAAAATGGGGTTGTATGAGGTACTTATCTATAGTCAATGTAGATAGGTCATAAGGGGTCAGCACGAAAGGGGTTCAGCGCGCAGCCAGTTTGGAGAAGCAGACAGCTGCTCTGCCACAGACGCTCTGTATTGTTGTGAATGGCGAATGACATTAAACGTATTTTAACCGCCAAAAAAAGTTTGACCCAAAAAAATCAATATCAGTCTAAGTGTATGTTATATGCCCCTCCTTGAACCGCCACCTTATTGTGGTGGAGGGGTTTGCATGCCTGAATGATCCTAGGAGGTATGATGTCTGGGGCTATTGCCCCTTGTAGGGTCTCCCAAGGCAAACAGGTCCTGGGTGACAGGCCAGACAAAGCGCGGTTCAAATCCCCCTTATGAGGAATTTAAAATCCAGGTCCGTGACGTCGCCTGGTATGGCGCAACCGGGGCCCCACCCTGGAGCCAGGCCCGGGGTTATGGCTCGTATGCGAGCGCCTGATGGCCGGGTCTTGCCCCACGTGGCCCGGCCGGGCTCAGCCTAAACTAGCGACGTGGGGCTGATCTCCCGTGGGCCCACCACCTGCAGGAGGAACCGTAAGGGGCCGGTGCATTGTGGATTGGGTGGCAGTCAAAGGTGGGGGCCACGGCAACCCAATCCCCTAAAACGGAATCTGGCTCTAGGGACATGGAATGTCACCTCGCTGGGGGGGAAGGTGTGGCCGTAAGGTCTCCGGTGCCTGTCGTGGCGACAATCCCCAAACGCGGTAGTGGACCCCGGAAGTAAGGGATGCCGTCAAGCTGAAGAAGGAGTCCTGTCAAGCTGGTTGGCTCGGGAGACTCCAGAGGCAGCTGATAGGTACCGGAGGGCTGTACAAGCTTCAACCCGGGTTTTGCCTCCGCAACCACCCGGGCTGGGAGGAGTTCGGGGAGGCCATGGAGAAGGACTATCGGTCGGCCTCGAAGAAATTCTGGCAAACCGTCTGACGCCTCAGAAGGAGAAAGCAGTGCCCTGCACACACTGTTTACAGTGGGGGTGGGAATCTGCTGACTTCGACTGGGGACATCTTCGGGCGGCGGAAGCAGTACTTTGAGGATCTCCTCAACCCCACCGACATGTCTTCCATTGAGGAAGCAGAGGCCGAGGCCTCAGTTGTGGACTCGTCGGTTGTGACACACTGTCTTGGTTGACACGCCTCTGCAACATCGCGTGGCGGCTGGGGACAGTGCCTTGGGACTGGCAGAGTGGGGTGGAGGTCCCTCTGTTTAAGAAGGGGGGGCTGGAGGGTGTGTTCCAAATACAGGGGGATCACACTCCTCAGCCTCCCCGGAAAGGTCTATGTCAGGGTACTGGAGAGGAGAATTCGGACGAC
>CM022491.1:21309706-21323034 GCA_011952105.1 Coreoperca whiteheadi | reverse complement strand
GATTCTGCTCATGTTGTCTTTTACAGTCCTGTTGACAGCTTGTAATGATTTGAGGCCTTCCCTTTGTTTCCATAAATGAACATTTACATTTTCCAGAATTCCCATTTCCCTTGTAATTAATTCCAAATGTATATTAATCTTTTTTCTTGTGTTTTGAAGGTCAATAATGGAATCTGTGACTTTTGAGCTTTTGTGCACTTGTCCAGCTTTCTCCTTGGTTCTTTTCATTTCTTGCTTTTCCTGACATTGTTTTTCAGGTTCTCTGTATACTTGGATAAGAGTCGTCTTATCTTTGATACCCTGCTTCTCATCAGCCATCTCTTCCGTCTGCCGTTGTAGTTTTATCCTCAACATTTCTAACTCATCCCTCTCTCTCATAGTTTTCTCCTGTCGTTGGTCTAATTCTTTTCTTCTCTTTTTGGTCTCTCTCCTCAGTAATTCCTTTTCTCTTCGTATTTCATACCAAATTATGCCACTCTCCTCCATTTTTCTCATATTTTTTCTGAGTATCTTTTCACTTTCTCTTTTCTTTATTTCCAGCTCTGACTTCAGCAGCTCCATTTCTTTTATTTCTTTTTTGGTCATTTGCACTCTGCCATCAAGCTCCTCTTTCTGTCTTTCGATACTCTCCCTTAAATGGTTCATTTCGTGTATTTCTGCCTCAGCCTGCTGTCTTGTTATTCTCACATTCTCCCTCTCTACTTGAATCTGTTCTTTCAGCATCTCATTCTCTTCTCTCGCAATCTTTTGTTTCACTTTCTCACTTATTGCCTTTTTCAGTTGTTCAATTTCACAGTTTTTTTTATCTAAACTGTCCATTATTAGTTTTATTTCCTCCTTCTGTTTCTCATTTTCTGATCTGAGTCTGATGATTTCATTTTCCATTTCCTCCATTTCTTTGTCCATTGTGTTCTTTGTTGTTTTGTCCTTTTCTGCATCTGGTTCAGCTGTGCAACACTTCTTTATGTCTCCATTCTTTATCTTAGCATTTTGCAAGGCATATCCTCTATCATTTTTCCGCCTGATTTCATTCTTAAATTTTTCAAGGTCAACTTTTTCCTGGGAGATTAAAAGATAGCTGTTTCTTAGTTCTTGTTTTGTAGCCTCAATCTTATTGTTCAGTTCCTCCAACTGTCTCACTTTTGCTTTAGTCTCCTTCATAATAATCTCTATGTTTTCACTTTTCTTTCTAGTCTTTGCAGCCATTTTCTCTATGGTGCGCTTACCTTTTGCCATTTTCTCCAACTTATGCTCAGTCACTTCAGTTTGTCTCTGCATTTTTATTTTTAAAATATCTAATTCATCTCTTTCCATCAAAGTTTTCTCTAACCTCTGATCCAGTTCTCTTTTCTGTTTTTTTGTTGCCGTTTTCATCACTTTCATGTTGCTCATTTCTTCTTTCAGGTGCATTTTACTTTGCCTTATTGCAATTTTTACCATTTTCAGAAGTTCTTGGAATTGTTTCAGGTCTTTTAGTAATCCTTCAATTTCATTGTTTTCGTCCTTATGATCTTTGTCGATGTTACTTTCTTCAGCTTGGTTTTCAAGTTCTAGTTTCACTAATCTTATGATTTCTTGTGTTCTATAAATCTCTGCTTTAAGTCTTTGTATATCAGCACTTCCTGTATCCTTTTTATGAGAACCTTCACTGATCTCCTCAGTATGTTCCTGTAGATCTTCTCTTGACCCCTGACTTTTTTTTTGCTTCCCAACGTCCAATCTTATCAAGTCAGACTCATCAATTACTTCTTGTTTCGTTTTATTGCCATTCTTCTTTTTTTGCACTTGCACTTCATATTTAATTATTTCATGTTTGAAAACATTGGTGTTAACCCTCAAAATGTCTATGTGTTCTGTTTTTTTCAGCAGTCTTGTCACTCCTTCCTTCACATTTCCTGTTTCCCTGACTGCAATTTGTAACCCAGTCTCAGGTCTCTGGCTCTGTAGGTCATTTATTTCCATAATGAGCCTTTTAATCTCTTGATTTGTTTCCTCCATGTTCTCCATAGCATATTTTATTTGTTCCCTTATTTTCTCCTGTCTCATCTTGAGTTTGGCTATCTGCTTTTCCACTTCTTCCTTTTCTCTTACATTTATCACCAATTCTGTCTGATCATCCATGAATGCTTCTTCATGTATTTGTGTTTCCATCTGTAAGAATTCAGTCTGCTCTTCTTTTATGTCCACTGTAAAATCATCTTGTCTCTGTTTTTGCTCTGAATGCATATGTTCCTGTTCTGTTAGGTCTTCACTTTGATGCTGGTCTTCTAATGTTATAGATTCTTGCAAAGACATGGTCTCTTTTGTAATTTCATCTTCTGTTCCATCTTTTTCTGTTAGAATTTCAAATGTCTGACCTTTGAGGGAGTCTCTTTGTGTTTCTTCCTGTGGTTCTTGAAGTTTATTCAATGACAAAGTATTTTTGATTGCAGATTCTGTCGATATCCATTTTCTGACCTGAGCTTTCATGGAATTCACCTTATCCTTCACAAAAAAAAATATTGTCATTGTTTTAATAGTAAAAAAACTTAAGTAAAATAGTAATACCAGACTGTTAAATACTCTGTTACTAATATACAAGTTTATTACAAATGTATTACTCTAACTGTGATTTCACTGAATACTGTAATTGTCACAACCTTCGCCTCTGTCCCTCCTATCAGCCACAAGTCAGTACCAGATTGTCTTGTTTACCTGTGGACTCTCAGCTACTTCTGTTTGGACTTGCTACCCATGCCATTAAGCTTATGTATCTTCACCTTTTCGATATTTTATTGAACTGCCTCAATTGTCTGCGTTTGAGTCCTCCTCACTCTGTTTCCGGAATTCAATGGTCATGACAGCTTTTTACTTCAGAATGTCTATTTTCCCCAGATACTTATTGGTAAAAAAGGAAACTAAGGTAATTTAAATATTCTACTTATCATTTTTAGAGTGCTTACATCACAAAAAGCCTGATGTAAGCTAGCCTGGGAAGGATGGATGTATGGCTAGTTATCTTCTAGATTACAAGCTCTAGATTTCTGTTTTATGTACAGTCTGTGTGGCTGGCACCAAAGCAAAGACATGTAATTTTTATGGATAGGCAACTTAACATGCTTCTCTAATATCCTGGAGGCCTTGTGGTTGGGGCTAGGGATTAGGATATTTCTGTTAGGTATTTATTTTGTATATTTTTTTGTTTAAATATTTATAGACAACTTTATTTGAAGGTGGATTCATAAGACTGATATAACACCTGTCATGCACATGAAGGAGTCTTTATGAAGGTTTATGACTGTTGTCATTTAGTGTCATTCGGTCAATTATGTCAATTTACATGCAAAGTTGACAATATTTGAGATGTTAATGATTTGGAAACAAGGTTCCGCACCATGGGAACTCAATTGGTAGCTGCTGTGGTTAGCCAGGTCCCAGTAGCCGGTGCAGACTTACCAGAGCTAGCTACTGTTAGCCGTCCCCCGGCAGCTCCCGAGCAGCCGGAATTACAGGGAGGCTGGGTGACTGTCCAAAGGAAGCATAGCCCTAAGCAGAAGACCACAGTTCACCACCAACCTGTTCACATTTCAAACAGGTTCTTCCCACTCAGCGAGGCTAAATGAGTCCACTCCCCCAGTCATATTAATACTCACATTCCTCGAGACACCCTCCGAGGAGGTGGACTTGCAGCCATCTTCGACTCAGGCCTATTAATCAACCCGAAACCTAAACTAAATTATAACTCATTCGAAAGCCTTGTTCTAAGTCTTTCACACCCAACTAGGAAAACATGACAGCCAATTATATTTGTTATAGTGTACTAGTCCTTATTCTGAGTTTTTGTCTGAATTCTCAGAATTTCTATCAAGTATAGTCCTTAAAACAGATTAAGTAATACTTGAAGGTGATTATAATATTCATGTGGACGTTGAAAATGATAGCCTTAGTAATGTGTTTATCACATTATTAAATTTGATTGGCTTCTGGCTTCTGTCTGGTATACGCATTGAAATTGAACATTTAATAATCTTTTCACAGAATCCTTCATTACTTTCGAACTGCTATTACTACACGCCATTAGGCAAATACTGCTACATTAGATGTCTATCTAATAGTGCTGTAGCTAAATTTAAGGAAGTGATTCCATCTCAAATTAACTCAATGCTATGTCTCAATATAAAAGAGGACTCTTATGCTAATTTCAGTCCGTCCCAAATTGACAATCTTGTTGATACTGCTACAGGTTCACTGCGAACGACCCTCAACTCTGTTGCCCCTCTAAAAACGAAGAAAATAAAACAAAGAAGGTTAGCTCCATGGTATAATCCCCAAACTCGCAAATTATAAACATCACGAAAACTTCAAAGGAAATGGCGTTCCAACAATCTGGGAGATTCTTGTTTATCCTGGAAAAATAGTCTTGAAACATTTAGGAATGTAATGTAATGTAATCCGTAATGCCAGAGCAGTCTACTACTCATCGTTAATAGAGGAAAATAAAGCAACCCCAGGTTTCTTTTCAACACTGTAGCCAGGCTGACAGAGAGCCACAGCTCCATTGAGCCATGTATTCCTATAGCCCTCAGTAGTAACGACTTCATAAGCTTCTTTAATGATACAATTTTAACTATTGGAGAAAAAATTCATCATGTTCTGCCCTCAACTGGTACCGATCTATGTTCAAACACAGAAACCTTAGAAAAAGCTGTATAACCTGATGTATAATTTGTGTTCGTCAACCTTATTCAACTAACCTCAACAATTTCTTCAAACCATCAACCTGTTTCTTAGACCCAAATCCAACTAGGCTGCTTAAAGATGTTTTACCCCTAGTTAGCAATTCTTTACTAGATATGATCAATCTGTCTTTAATAACAGGCTATGTACCACAGTCTTTTACAAGTAGCTGTATGTAAACCTCTTCTTAAAAAGCCCACTCTTGATTCAGGGGTTATACTCAGTCAGGATTTAGAGTGCATCATAGCACAGAGGCCGCACAGGTGAAAATTACAAATGACCTTTTAGTTGCATCAGAAATTTGACTTGTCCAATTCTTGGACCAATTCTGTTTACATTATATATGCTTCCTTTGGGCAATATTATTAGGAAACACTCCACAAAGTTTCATGTTATGCAGATGATAGCTAATTATATCTATCGATTAAGCTGAGACACACTATCAGCAGATAAAGTTACCCTTGATGGAATTGCCCTGGCCTCCAGCACCTCTGTGAGGATCCAAAGATAACCTGTGAGTTATCTTTGATCACGATTTCTCCTTTAACTCCCACATGAAACAAATTTCAAGGATTGCCTTTATTATCCTATGTAACATTACAAAAATCAGGCAGATCCTATCTCAAAATGATGCAGAAAAATTTGTCCATGCATTTGTTACTTCTAGGCTGGATTATTGCAATTCCTTATTATCTGCCTGCCTGAAAAAAGTCCCTTTACATTCTCCAGTTGATCCAAAATGCTGCAGCACATGTACAGTACTGACAAGAACTAGGAAAAGAGATGATATTTATCCAATATTAGCTTCTCTGTGCTGGCTCCCTGTAAAATCCAGAATATCATTAAAAATCCTTCTCTGTTGTTCCTGATTTTTTCTTATTTCTTGTCCCTGTTAAAAGATTTTTTTTGAGGTAGTTTTTCCTTATTCAAATTGAGGGTCTAAGGACAGAGTGTGTCGTATGGAAAAATTGTGATTTCTGATATTGGGCTACATGAAATTGATTTGAGTTGAATATCTTTGTTATGACAACTTCGCATTAATCAAGAAAAAAATGTCTTTGTCATGACAACTTGACATTAACTAAGACACAAATGTCTCTGTCATGACAACTTAACATGAACCATGCAAACGTAACCATAGCAGGCCTAATTAACAAATTTAAAGAAACTATTAAGCTTTATGTGTTAACATTACATTTTACTGTCATATGTGCTTGGTTTTGACAACGACTGTATTGAGACCATTATAATTGTGTCATGAATAATTCCGTTGAACTGAAAGAAAGTGGAACCATTTGCACTTCTCATAAAGATGTCAGTAAAGTAATAAGGCCAGTTTGTCCACAGAGTACAGTATAAAGGTGATATATGGAGTTTCCTGATGGACAAATAGCTTGTTGCTAAAGTAAAATTAGCTAATTTAACCACATTGGTGGTGGCTGAGGTGAGTTTTCCCCCTTCACTGTGAACCACTTTGGGTATCAAGATGAAATGCTAATGATATATAAATGTAATCCATTATCCATCCATCCATCCATCCATCCGTCTTCTACCGCTTATCCGGGGTTGGGTCATGGGGGCAGCAGTCTATGCAGAGACGCCCAGACTTCCATCTCCCCAGACACTTCCTTCAACTCTTCCGGGGAAATACTGAGGCATTCCCAGGCCAGCCAAGACACATAGTCCCTCCAGTGTGTCCTAGGTCTTCTCTGGGGCCTCCTCTCGGTTGGACATGCCTGGAACACCTCCCCAGGGAGGTGTCCAGGAGGCATCCGGAACAGATGCCCGAGCCACCTCAGCTGACTCCTCTCAATGTGGAGGAGCAGTGGCTTTACTCTGAGCTCCTCCCAAGTGACCGAGCTCCTCACCCTATCTCTAAGGGAGCGCCCAGCTACCCTGCGGAGGAAACTCATTTCGGCCGCCTGTATCTGGGACCTTGTACTTTCAGTCATGAACCAAAGCTCATGACCATAGGTGAGAGTAGGAACATAGATTGACTGGTAAATAGAGAGCTTCGCCTTGCAGCTCAGCTCTTTCATTACCATGACAGACCGGAATATCAACCGCATCACTGCAGAGGATACAACGATCCGCCTGTCGATCTCCCGCTCCGTCCTTCCCTCACTCGTGAACAAGACCCAGAGATACTTAAACTCCTCCACTTGTGGCAGGAGCTCTCCACCAACCTGAAGGGGACAAGCCACCCTTTGCCGGCTGAGAACCATGGCCTCAGACTTAGAGGTGCTGATTCTTATCCCCGCCGCTTCCCACTCAGCTGCAAACTGTCCCAGTGCACGCTGAAAGTCCTGGCTTGATGAAGCCAACAGGACAGCATCATCTGCAAAAAGCAGAGACGAAATCCTGTGGTACCCAAACAGGACCGGTGACAAAGGCCAGCACCAACATGCACCAGGAACAGATCTGACTTACTGCCGGCAATGCAAACCAAATTCCTGCTCCAGCCATATAGGGACTGGACAGCCCTTAATAGAGGGCCCCATACTCCCAGAGCACCCCCCATGCTCGCCACGAGGGACACATAGGAATGCCTTCTCCAGATCCAAAAAGCACATGTGGACTGGTTGGGCAAACTCCCATAAACCCTCCAGCAACCTGGTGAGGGTATAGAGATAGTCCAGTGTTCCATGACCGTGACAAAAACCGATTGTTCCTCCTGAATCCGAGGTTCAACTATCGGCCGAATTCTCCTCTACAGTACCCTGACATAGACTTTTCCGGGGAGGCTGAGGAGTGTCATCCCCCTGTATTTCGAACACACCCTCCGGTCCCCCTTCAGACGGACCACCACCCCGGTCTGCCAGTCCAGAGGCACTGTCCCCAGCCGCCACGCGATGATCATCGGCTTCCGACCAATGGTGTCCTGGTGCCCCGTGCACTGATGAACACCCTTATAGATGAACATGGTGTTCGTTATGGACAAACTGTGACTAGCAATAACAACTACCACTCGGGTTCAGGTCGGGGGGGCTGTTTCTCCCAATCACGCCCCTCCAGGTTTTGCTGTCGCTGCCCAAGTGAGCACGTAATCCATTATTATTATTAATATAACTGCTAACTGCTGCTAAGTGCAACTTTTAGCTGCTGTTAGCTAGTTAGCTTGGTTAGACAGCAGGGCTATTATAGAAAACCACTTCAGTGTTGCATTTCCTATCAAGCAGGCTACCGTCAGTCTCGGAGGTTGTGTTCGTCCCTGTTACAGATTGGTTTCGATGGTCTGGCCGTGTTCACTGGAAACTAGACACTGGCGTGCATGGCGGTAAGACACACATGAAGTGCTATTGGCTAATCAATCAGCTTCCTGATTTAACATGAAACATGTAAATATCCAGAATCAAACAATACTCTACTAGCCGTTTTACTCTGCTGTGTTGCTTCAAGCCCCCAGGAAGTGTGCTGGGCTTTGAATCCAATATGACATAGCGGCAAACTGTGGAATTAAAATTTCTGGGTCTGTCGTATGATGTAAACTGGCCCCACAAGACTTTTTCCTATAGACTTACATTGTGAAAGAAGAGGCTAAAACAATGGATAATTTTTTTTTAGCTTCACAACCCCCGTCAAATTATTCATTTCACAATCCGAATTTGATTCATTCGGTCCAATAACATTTGGAAAGTTTAGAAGAGCCTCACGATTAAATCTTTTTATCCCCATTCTAGTTAGCAAAGGGCTATACCAGAAGTTAGCTGGCTCGGCCGATGGGAATCTCTAGTGCGCTTGCTCTGGGGCTGCACAATGTGGAAGCATATTCCGAAGATCCGGATAATTTTATACCTGGAACTGAAAGTTTTTTGGCTTCATGCACCGCTGAGCATCTTTCAGAGGAATGAACAGGGCCCCACCTCTGACATTGTATTCAGTTCTCTTTATTTGTCCATGTTTTGCTCTATTTTGTTTATACATCCATGTTTTGCTCCCCTGCTCCGGGGGACCGGGTTAGGGTTAGGCACACAACCTCCGAGGCTGACAGTGGGCAGTTTGACAGTGAATACAGTACTAAACCAAATAGTTTCTTTAAGTTTGATAACTAAGGCCTCCTATGTTTAATGTCAAGTTGTCATAACAAAGACATCTCAAACAATGTCAGCTTTGCATTAACAGTGACATAATTGACCGAATGACACTTAATGACAACAGTCATAAACCTTCATAAAGACTCCTTCATGTCCATGACAGGTGTCATGTCATCCGCCAACACCTAACTGACAATCACTAACTTTTCTTCCTTTCCATCTCTTCTCATAAAAATAAAAAAAAAGCCCCTTCCTATCCTTAGCTTTGATGGCGGATTAGACTAGTTTTTTGATGCACTTATGCTTTTTGTTACTTTATGTTGTTATAATTGTATCCATTGTCTTCCTCATATGTAATTCGCTTTGGATAAAAGTGTCTGCTAAATGACTAAATGTAAATGTATGTCATGGTTATGACGGTGTCATGTCAGTCTTATGAGCAAACAAAACACTATTTTATTACCACTTACCTATAGCCTTAGTACTCATAGTGCATTACTTCAAACTTGAAAAAAGCTAAGTTCTACTCACAATCTCAAGATGAATTGAATTGCACATTAAAGTCCCCCTCCACTCAAGGATGTGTTTTGCTTATTGGTACTTTACTTGGATGTATAAGCTCCACTGTGCAAAATGATGTATGTGCAGTTTGACAGGAGAAGGCTTTTTTGAAGGGGGAAAGTTTCTCTTTGCTCACTTTAAATCTGAACATAAGACATAGCAGGAGGATTTTGTGACATCATAACTAGTTTAGAAGTCAATGCACAAGTGTGATGTGTAAACTTGAAGCCTCCAGTGCACATACACTGAGAATGGACTTTTCAGTGAAGTAGGAGACATTATGGTCCAGTAGATCAACTTTTGAAATGAACAGCAATTGCATATCTGTAAATTCTTTATTGTCCGATCAGGGAGAAGGAATATGTAAGTTTAAGAATTTCTAACTAATAGCAGAAAAAGCACAGGTTCAACTTATAATATTAATGATGGCTCAGGTCCATTTAAGCATCCCAGGACAATACCTAGACCCTGGAACAGGCACAGCTAAAAAGAAAGCAGCCATTATTCATTTAATTAAATACATCAGTTCTTTTCTGCTTTGATGTGCTAAAATGTCTGCTTTGAACTTCTTATTATGGGCCCAAGATTAAAAAGAAAAAACTAATTGAGAGAAAAAAGATTTGACTTACCATGAATTTTTTGACTTTTTCATTGCTCTCCTCCATCTTCCTTTGGGCTTTGAACATCTCCTCCCGGGTGTTGTTCACCTCTGCAGCAGCCTTTTCTATGTTAGCTTTCATCTCACCCATAGTCAGTATTGTAGTTATTATATCTTCCACTTTTTGCTCAACCTCCTCCCTTTGTCGCTGTATCTTTATATTCACGATTTCTAAGTCATCCCTCTCTTTCATGGTCTTCTCCAGACATTGGTCAAGCTCCTGTCTCTTTTTTTTTGCTCTAAAATTCATCCATTTGATTGTGCTCTTTTCTTCTGTAAAGTCCCTCCTGATTTGCTCTGTATCTTCTCTTACCCTATGCAGCATCTTTCTGATTTCTTCGAATTCAAGAATCACTCTCTGCATGTCAGTGTTCACTTTGTTCTTGGTGCTTGTCTCCATGTAGTCTTCCTCAAACTGATTTTGTTTATGTCGTATTATTTCTTTGTTTCTGTCAACCTGTTGAAGCCTTATCTTCTGATCATCAAAGCTGTCCTTCATGTTCACATCCAGCACCTGCCCGCTCTTCTGCCCCTCAGTCTTATCCTGTCTTTCCTCCATGTCTTGTTTAGCATGTTCAATCTCTTCCTTCATCTGGCTGATCTCTTCCTTTTTTCTCCTGCTCATTCTTATCATTTTTACCAGCTCCTTTTTCTTCATTTCAATCTCAACGCTCATCACTTCCATCTCTCTCATCTCTTTCTTTGCCCTTTGTAACTTATCGTCTAGCTCCCGTTTTTGCCTTTCAGTACTCTCCCTCATACACTTCATTGCATCCATTTCCGCTTTAGCTAACTGCCTGTCTCGCTCAATGTTTTCTTTCTCTTTCTGCATGTCTATTTTGATGCTTTCTATGTCATCCCTTTCAGATTTTACCTGTGCCAACTTCTTCTCTATGGCTTGTTTTTGCCTCTGCATATCACCTGTCATCTCTGTTATCTTCATGCTTACATCTGTGTCTTGTCTTTGCGTTTGACAGTCATATTTCATGTTTTCCATTTGACTGGTCTCTGTCGTCAGCTCCTGCCATTTTCCTTCCAGTTGTTGTTCACTGACTTCCAGCACATTCCAAAGTTTCTCCATTTCTTCCTGGATTCTACTGAGTTTAATCTTCACAGTGTCAAGAGTGTCTTTTCCTTCCTTCTGTCTTTCTCTGCTTTCCATATCTGGGACTGTGGCTTTCTGCATTTCAACATATCTTTGAATTTTTTGCTTCATTTTGTTGTTATTTACATTCATATTATGTTTAATGTGCTCAATTTGATATCTATGTTGTAATATGTCCATTTTATTTCTCTTTAACTCTTGCTTTATGTCTGTCATGTTTTTGT
The DNA here is from genome assembly GCA_011952105.1 of Coreoperca whiteheadi. Lineage (NCBI taxonomy): Eukaryota > Metazoa > Chordata > Actinopteri > Centrarchiformes > Sinipercidae > Coreoperca > Coreoperca whiteheadi. The sequence goes on along the minus strand of CM022491.1, from coordinate 21,311,736 downwards.
CCGTTTGTTCTTTTACATGCTTTACTTCAAGCATTAATTTCTTATTTTTATTAATTTGACACAGCAAACTGTCAGCCATCAGCCTCGCCATTATCTCTTGCTCTCGCTTTATCTGCTCCATGATTTCTTTTGGTTCTTTACTTTCCTGTGATTTCGTCTTATGATACTTGATCATTTCCAACTTGTGTCGCTCAATGATGATCTCATTACGTCTTCTTTCCAGAGTTTCTCTCTCTTGGTATATTTCAGCCCGCATTTTCAGAAGTTGCATTTTTTCTTGAGTGGCTTCACTTTTATTCTCCTCGAGTTTCTCAATAACATTTTCTATCTGTAATCTCAGTCTTTTGATTATTAACTGCTGCCCATGTTTTTCAGTTGTCAATCTGTCAATGTCCTCCTGTTGCTGCTCCATCTTTGTCTTCAGGTAGTCAATTTCATTTATCTCTCTATGTGTCTCTTCCCAAAGTTGTTCAAGCTCCTCCATTACTTGACATGCCAATTGTCTGTGTCTTTTAATACTCTCCATTTTGGTTTTTATGTTGAGTTTTGTTTGTTTGTCTTCTAATTGCTTGGTTTTTTCCATTTTCCAGTTCTCTTCTGTTTGGGTCATCCGGCTATTCAGTTTTCTTTGCTCTGTTGGTCAAGGAAATGGACAGAATATCACTTGCCACTCTACACTGCACCCTTTATTTTGTTAAACCAGCCCAGAAAAATATTGGTTTTGACAACAGATGAGATGGTGGGACAAATAAAGAGCTAATTGAAAAAACACATTTCCAGCAACACATTTATTTGTTCTCTTTGGTGACACCAAATTAAAGACATAAGCAAATACATACATTTTTCACAAAGTAGTGAGAGGACAATGACTTCCATACCGGATCGGTTGGGGCCTGGGTAAACAACGAACGCCACCGGTGCTGTTGTGTCCAGGAGACCAGGTGGAAAGGTAGCAAGGCTAGAAGCTTAGGAGCAGGGTTCAAGTTGTTCTACCATGGGTAAAAGAACAGAGTCTCTACCCGCCACACCTTCCCCTGTCTTTTTCCTGCTGACCTGTCGTCCTCCGTTTTCTCATCTCTCCCTTCTCTGAGTCCTTCTCTCTCCTACTCCCTGAATCCGCCACCAACACTCTTTGTTCTTCTCTGTCCTAATCTGCACCACCTCTATCCACTCATCTCCAGGCCTGCAAGGCCAGTCCATGTGCACCTTGGCTGTCTGACTGCATACTGAAAGACGTAGCTTGAGAGAGTCTGAGCGTAAGTGGAGAACAAAGCAAACTCTCGGAGGACCTTCTCATCTCCCAATCTCTCCTCTTTGCTTTCTCTCCTTTCTGTCTAGTTCTAGACCAGCTTTCTGTCATTCTAAGTTCTAGACTTCGGGTTTAAATCTCAGAAAACTCCATCAATTGTTTATCTGATAGTGCTGCAGATGAATTCAGGAAAGTGATTCCATCGGCATTTAAATACAATAGAGCTTAAGCTAATTTAAGTCCGTCCCAAATTGATCATCTTGTTTATAGTGCTGCAGGTTCACTGCAAATGACACTCGATTCTATCGCGCCTCTAAAAAAGAACATAGTAAAACAAAGGAGGTTAGCCCCAGGGTATAGCCCCCAAATTAAAGCAAACATCGCGGACACTTGAAATAAAATGGCATTCCAACAATCTGGATCTTGTTTAGTCTGGCAAGATAGTCTTAAAACATATAGGAAGGCCCTCCATAATGCCAGGACAGCCTATTACTCATCATTAATGGAGGAAAATAAGAACCACCCCAGATTTCTTTCCAGCACTGTAGCCAGGCTGACAGAGTCACAGCTCTATTGAGCCATGTATTCCTATAGCCCTCAGTACTTAAAACTTCATTAGCTTCTTTAATGAGACAGTTCTAAATATTAGAGGCTAATCACCTCCTGCCCTCAAACGGTACTGATTTATTTTCAAACACAGGAACCTTCGAAACAGCTGTTAAACATGATCTGTCTCTTAGACCCCATCCCAACTAGGCTGCTTAAATACGTTTTACCCTTA